>JAHDVE020008399.1:0-38494 GCA_022606495.2 Halesus radiatus | reverse complement strand
AAATAGCAAGCTCCCGTTAGACAAACTACAAAAAAGTAGTTTATCGGGACTTTTTGAATTGTATTTTTTTTTCTGTTGTAAAATTAAATTTAAAAAAAATAATAATAATAAAGTGGTGAACACAAAGTTTTTTTTTCATTTAAAATATTTATATTTTCCTTTATTTTACTTTTCTTTTTCCTTTTATATTTTCAATCAATATAAAAGGAATTAATATTATATGTTGGTACTTTAGAACGTTTTTTTCGAGTTCTTTGGCGGTCCGTCCTTTCTGCCTACTCCTGCGGGGAAACGGCGTGATGGTTAGTTAGTTAGTTAACAATTATCACATTATACAACATTGTATAAATAAGGTGGTCGATAGTCAGACGCTTCACTGACAATCTGACGAATCGAGTTCAGAGAGAAATTCACAGCAAGTACTGACTGAATCACTTTCCTATATTTATAGTAGAGTGAATGTATAAATATATGTACAGTAAAAAAAACTGTAAGTACTCGAAATCTTACAGTGTATTATCTACCTACAAATTCAATATTAAAATTGCAGGATTCATAGATCAAAAATCAGAAAATATTCCTAATATTATCATGATGCAGTGTTGCAGGTTGATTGCCAAAAAACCCAAGCTCTTTCCCTCGGCACACTTGCATCCAAAATGCATCCTGTCCCAAAGTCGGTAAGATTGTAGATGGGAGAGGGGAAACGGGAGTGGGGTGGGTTGTGTTGCTATGGGCCCAAATATACCTGCGCTCGGTGACTCTATATTATTATATTCGGCTGGTTCGAAATTGTATCGATAATGCATTGGTCAATAAGATACCTACGCTTAGGCCCGGTTGTTTCATTCATAACATAGACACAGCGATTCAGCCAAGCATATATTTTACCTCCGTTCTAACATTAAAACCCTATCATTTTAACGGTTTGCAATGCTTAACCTGTTTCAAATTTTAAGCAACTCTCGATCAAACAAATAAATGAAAATATGAGTAGGTGTTAATCAACGCTCTAGCATAACTAAAATCCATGGTTTAGTCTTACGTCCGTTTTAGCATTATGTATTTAACCTTACTTTACGCCGAGTTTTAAATATTATAACGATAGTTAAAAAAACGATATTTATGTTAAATAGAAATTTTAATAAAACCACGGATTTCGGATGAAACAACCGGGTTTTAGAGATGCACACAGAAATGTTATCGTTTCACCGGCGCAAATCTCAGAGGCGTTTGTAAAACTCCATTCAAGATGGCCAAGAAGTAAGCTTCGGGGAATTGTGGGAGACAGGAGAAAGACGCAGAACCGACGGCGCCAAAGCTTTGATATATGACTTCACCGGCGTTTAGCCCTAATCATTGTCCATATAAAGGCAACAAAAGTTCGCGCCAACCTGCTGAGAGGTGTGGACGATTAAAAAATCGACACAATATCAACAGTCATCAACTTTCATGAGAAAGCCATTTTGGTACAATAGATACGTAGCAGGTTCCTTGAATTATTAAGAATGCCAGGTCTTCAATGGTAGTATATTTGATTGTGGAATGTACATTTTGGATAGGGATAGGGGCAAATGGTCAGTAGGCTGAAAGAATAGTGCATCGGAGAAATTCAATTCACTTTAAAAAACTATAACCAACGGGTATTAACTGTTGCTTACCTATTGATTTCATTTACTATAAAAAATGGACATAATTATTTTAACGCGTAGTTCTTTAGGTAATTACCCAATATCGCTTACTAAAACATTCCGTTACGAAAAAAAAGATAATAAGCTATTGAGTATCCAGTAGATATCGGTGGTGTTTGGAAATAGACTGATAACTGCATTTTTGGTTATATTCTTTTACGAGTAAAAATACGGTTACTGATGCATTTATTTTCGATTGTTAAAATCTTGATATTCGTATGTATATAATTTATAACCACCATGATCATGTGAATATATGTGAACAATCATAACGGTTAGTTTAATCAAAAGACCTAACATATTAAAATACCGTTTTGGACTTATCGGAATATTCCCAAACACCACTCAAAAAACAAGTTTTATTAATTACAAAGAGATATTTTATAAAAAAAATAATTAACAATAAAAATGATCAGTCCAGAAATCATTTCGAATTTTACAGATTGTACAAATATATTATGTCATATATTTTTTTTTAATACTCTAATCTTAACATTTGGATATTATTTTTAAATGAATGCTAATAACAAAACAATAATTTTGCAGTGTATTTAGGAGTCTTTAAGTTAGCGATAGAAGAAAGTGGTTCGAAGAATTCATCATAAAATAATTCTGTGAAGGTGCAAATTCGTCGTACAAACCAGAACAACCCTCTTTCAGACCCTTTTGTTAATAGTTTTAGGGTTCAAAATGATCTTTTGGCGGCGGCGCCCAAAGTCTCAGACGGACTTAAATCTCCACACCTCCGTTCAGCTGGAACTCTCGTCATCAAAAAGCACGCCTGATTTACTCCTCTCCCTTAGCATCAATCTTACTTTTTGATACGTGGTAAATAATTTGCGATACAAGACGAAACATGTTTGACAGGAATAAGTATAGGGCTCGAGGAATTCAGTTGGCAAATAAATGATACAAAATGGCGAGTCTCCAGGGTGCGTCTCTTTTCAAATAAAATTCGTTATGCAGGTATTTCGCGGGGAAGCGTCACTACATCAGGCGATAATAATATCAGGACATGTGCGGGTAATACGTATCAGGTCGTTTTGTATTTGGAGTTCGGACCCCCAACGGACACGCCAATCAGTAGGCATTTCACCACTATACTTGCGGACAAATCGCATTTTGTAACAACTTTTACGACGCAACATTAAATTTAATAACCGCGCAATCTGGTTAGTTAGGTAAAATCTTCATTCCGATCGATATATTAGCACGGTAAATAAGATGGGATAACGCGATGACCGTTCAAAAAGTGTTGTAAGAACTTGGCATAATATCGTATTACAGTAATATTGTCACTAAATTCAACCATACCCTATCGAATATAGGGGAGAGTGGTGTAATGATGAACGCCCAAGGGAAAAACAAAAAAAAACTAAAGAACTTGCATAAATATAAATTTTAGTATCTTCCCTTTGAGATAAAAAACACGTTTCAATAAAATAAAAATAATAATTTATAAATCTGAATGAAAAACAAAATGCTTGCGCATTCGGAATTACCTGAAATACAAGGGGTAATAGGAGCATCAAGGTTTTCTGCAAAAAGCACAAACACGCCAAAAATAAATCCACACCACAGATTTTGATTTCGTTTTACACTGCATGAATATGTAAGTAAGTCATGGTTACGTTTGCAAAATGTAACAGCACTATACTATAATAAGAACAGAAATTCCATTATTTATAAACGTTGCAAATATCATTTTTAATTAAAATATTTAAGGGTTCTTACCTTCAACGACGTGCGCATCCCTCTAAGAAATGGAAATCGGTGCTGATAAGCGAGGTGGCTTTTGCATGACCCGGTTGGTATGAGTGTGAAGATAGCGGAACCTTCTAGAATTCGATCCCTCGGAGTTACCCGCAGTTTGCTATTACCCAACTGTCTCCTACATATATGTCGTAAGGTAAGTCCTTTCACACCAAAACAGTCTGTAAATAAATCTGAGTTAACGGTTGAATAGCTGTTTTAAAATCTACGCCGATAAAAGAAAAGATAGTGCCACTATCTATCCAAAAGTCTATTTTTAATCTATGACATCAAATCACACATTCCATTTCGAATACAAAACGCGACGAAATGCACTCTTCTAAGAACTCGAGAATGTCGAATATAGAGAAAAAGAGCTTAATCAGGTGTCGATAGGACACTATGACATTTTATCTAACATTTTTAATTTTTTAGACCAAGCAAACATTTTTAATTTTTTAGACTCGAGTTATGCACAACCTGAGGAAGGGGGGAAATTAGACACATGCGAATTGCATTAAAAATAAAAACAAAGTAAAATGAAATATGGAATTGTTTACATAGCTTTGAAAACCGATACCGGCCTATTTGATGAAAATATTTGCAGATGAATTCTTCTGCCATATTGTGACAAATTGTAGATGGGCCTTTTTCCGTTTGCCTGCGTCCATGTGTCCATTGAAATATCATTAGATTTTCTTAAGGACATCTTCAATATTGATTTCAGAGAATTAAATTATATCACTAGTATATAAATATAATGAGAATTTGGATGTCGTGTGAATAAGTAATACAATTAATACTCTGCATAAAAATACCATTGAGGTGGTATTTCACAAAAAAAAATAAGATATAAAACGTAATTTCCGTAGGTACCCCGGGAAGTCTAGGTATGTATTATCTCCAAATTAAATAATTAAATAATCTATAGTACTGATGATAACCGTTATATAATCAATAAATGGTTGATTTGTACAACGCCGTATTTTTTAATCACCTAAAGGCGCGGTGGGCGTAATAGATACGTAGATTAAAACTTTGTATATTGGTTTTTAAATATTTCTTGTTATTAAATTTTTTTTTTTATAAAAATGACATTAAACTTAGCATTCAAATTAAACAATATTTTATTTGAAAAAAATGTGCAAGATACCTACACAGCAAAACCTGTAAGTAGTACATAAAAACTCCTATCTAAGAACTTGATAAATAAATCACTTTCTTTGTATAATTTTTTTTCTTTCATTGTTTAAAATTACGAAATGCCTTCTGGATATTTTAAATTATTTGCGTAATACGTCTTTACAAGCGTTCAGCAAAATGCATGGCGTTCAAAAGCGGTCCTCGCTTCGTCGTAATAAGGTCCGAATATTTTTACAACATTCCGGGCAGTATACCGACCCTTCTAAGTTTAGGACTAGGCTGTCCCGGCTGTTAAAACTTCCTTCAAATTCCCCATTTCAGCACTCTGCTTTTTCATTTATGGAATGAAAACATATAAGACGAGCCGACATAAAGAAGTTAGTAAATATTTTATCGGAGAATTTGTAGTTAGTGATATTAATAATCTGTTAGCTTTTATGGCGCTGTTTTGTACCAAATACATATAGTGCATTAATATGAATATTATGAAATATAAACATAAACTATTAATTGTTTTTGTGTTTAATTCGTAAAAATCCATTTAATTTTTTTTAAATTTAATGTAAATCAAATTTAATAATGTTATTATTAAGTTCTGCAAGTATTTTTAGTTTTTATTATTGTGACAGCTGTTTCAGCGTTTAATGCCATTTGTGGTTAATCCACATTGTGACGACTTATTTATATCATTTTATTTACTCCCACTCCTTTTAAATTTGGACGGGTAATGATTTATTATCGGTAAAACCGATCTAGTTAGAAAACAATTAAAATTCTGAATTCTGCGAGGTTCTCACACTTATAATGTGTTTACTCGTATTTAACTGACAATGTTGTCTAATACTTGCAGAACTTAATAATAACATTATTAAATTTGATTTACATTAAATTAAAAAAATAAATAAATATAAACTATACAAATCTAATGAAAACCTAACATTATTGTGTCATACTGCATATAAAAGCCTATCAATAAACAATAATAAATTTGCATGCAATTCTGGGTTGATTAGCAAGTGTGTATTGTATGCGATATATCTAATATTGTATACTATTTATATTTTTGCTAATAATTTTGAGAATAAGAAAACTATTTTGAAATTTCAGAATATAACTATGTACCTATAGTGCAGGTATGCATACATCTTTGATAATGTTAGCAATTTTGTAGAGACATTTCGCTTCTAATATATTTTTATTAATTTTATTTTATTTATAATATACCCAAAAGACAGAGGTTAACATAAAAATAAAAACATTACAAAGAATGAAGAAAATAATAAATACCAACCATCCAATACCATGTAAAAAATATTAAAAATAATTTGCAATTACAAACAACAAAAAGGAACAAGAGAAAACAATGTGACCGGTCAGTGGCTGAGTTGGCATCGCGTTTGGGTCTCACCCAGGCGTCGTGAGTTCAATTCCTCGGCTGGCTAAGTCCTCCATTACGACACAAGCAACATCTTCGGCTTACTGTGTAAAATCAGCTCAAGGGCGCTGTACAGATATTACTTGCCAAGGTTTATCTTATTGTGTACAAACATTTACAGAAACATACTTACCCGGCAGGTTACTCCATATTAACACGTTACATTAGTAGTTAGAGTAATTACCGGTCGATATTTAATTGAAATTCGGTGAAAAGTGTCGGATTTGCGGTACATATAATCAGTAAATCCAGAAATTGGGCACCGGTAAAAAAAAAAAATAATGTAATAATAATAATATCAACAATTATTAAATAAGATAATATTAACCAACGAAACATCAAACGGGAAAAACCACAAAAAATAAAAAAAATATATCAGTCGCATCAGGGAATCGAACTCGGAACCTCTGTGTTACCGGGACAACCGCTTTACCGACTGAGCTAATGCGACCAGTTCACTTTACGCCATCTTCATCGATATCATACCTCAACTTCAAGACGTGTCAATATTATCCTCTATTAAATCCCATATTGTTGGCTGCTATCTTTATGATGATTACAAAGTTCTACACGAATATAATTGCAATCTAAATAGTGTCTCGGATATACCTATCCGATTATTTTCCCAAATGCGACTGATACCTTTTGATTTTCCGTGTTTTTTTTTCGATTTCGTGTTTCATTTAGGATTGGTTAATATTATCTTATTTAATTATTAAATATTACAATGAGGTTTTTAAGCCTCAATTAGTTGATAAAATAAATTTATTGTCAATAAATTATTTAACATATAATTTTATTTTAGCAATTCACAAAAGGGTCACTGTTCAGCTATACATTCCGGAGCCCGGAGTGCAGCTGGTTTTCAGCAATGACTAGATATGAAATAAAGTTTGAAACTCTATTATTTGTGAATATGACTTTCTTAAGATAGGTACCTCTACTACAGATAAATATGGTATATTATGGCACAATGGTACGTATACCAATAATAACGTAAATAAAGGCGGCTGCGATTTTTACAGTTCAACTACACAGAACTATTCGAAAACGCAAATAACGTCCAAGGTTGGCGCGTTATTAATACAACTCCTATCAACATCAACACAGTGAGAGGGCGGTAACTTGGTGTTTAAACATTACATCGTGTTCCGGGAACTGTGCGGCGGGTTCCCACAATGGTTTCTAGGAAGGAGGAAGATTACTGGAGATAAACCCACATGGCAGGAAGGAACCACTGAGGCCCTGACCGCAGGACTTCCTCGCGTGAGAACAGCGAGAACTGGGGGAGTTGACAATGTTCGTATTACTTAGTGGCTTATTACGGCTGGTTAGACCGAATTTTAACCTGCTTATAGGGAGAGTCTCATCGGTGAATGTTATAACCATATTACGGATGGCATGAGAATTGGGGGTAAGAATGAGAATTAATTAAATACTTAAGAGCAGGTACCAACATAATAAAAACACGAATATGGCTATCGAGGTAAATAAAAGACCGATTTGCGAAATTAATGCACTGAAAAAAAAAATAGTTTGATATTTATACGTAAATGACCTACACAGCATACTAAAAAATAATGACAAGTATAGACAAATAATAAACGGATTACAAGCATAAATAAAAATTAACAATAAGTATTGAAAGTAGGGAAGTAATGAATTAAAAATGTAAAAATAATTGAAACCTACGTTAATCACTTTTTATTTAGGTTAGTAATTTGTCTATTTTAGTATACTGTGTATCCCGATGAGGGAATCATTGCCTCCGAAACATGTTGATATGTATATATTAAACAGCGTTGAACACAAAGCATTTTTTATTAATTTTATTGATAATGACACCACAAAATTATTATAGATTTATTAAAGAAATTATATTTATGTTAATTATAATTAACTATAAAGCAGAACTCGCTTTGTCCAAAGCAGCAAAAAATCTCACGAAAGGTCCAATATCATCACAGTATTTCAGTCTGCTTTTTCTAGGCCAGTGCAATTATTTTCACATCGGGAACATCATTTCCATTATGTAGAATGAAGCTTTGAAAAAACTTAACCGTCAAGCATATAAGACAAGAAACAATGCTGTTTTAACCTTATATTTCGAGCTAATTTCTAATATTTTAATGAATGTGTGAGTAAATATTAGTATTTCGTATGTTCGCAATATTCCTTCTAAATTGATCGCAATCTAATTATTATAATCATCAAACTAATATTTGACTTATTTATTTTTTAAGAATTCGTCGAAAGGGTTTGTTTACTTAGCACACTATACAAATTGTCAAATGTTTTAATTGAAACCACGCTGCCGGTTCTGTGCGTGTGGTCGATTAATTTCTCCTTGTTTACCTATTAAACAAATTTAGTTATACGGTTATAAATCCTTCACTTATTACGTCGCGGTCGATCTATTAACAGACATTTTGACAAGAATAATAATTAACAACAGCTTGGAATTGAACAGGGGCCAAGATTAAATTATCATTAGTAGCTTACCACAAAGTTTAATCCAGTAACTTGTGAGGCGGGTCGGATAATGAGACCACAATACCCCACCCCTGATATATCATAAAAGTTCTTTATGGTGACTCAATTTGCAATTAAACCCGTCGCACATCGTTAATTGCAAGTCAAACAATTAAATGAGTACTCGTGGAGTAGCCAAGCCTTAGGGATATCATTGCAGGTGCGTTACGTTGTTGTTTAATATTGCTGGATCCAATTATTCTAAGCTGCCTTCACCGCGGTGTTCGGTGTGCTTAAATGCTCAAAAACTAAATTTCATCGAATCAAATGCGTGTAGATCCATTTCACACTTTCATGAGTTTCTGTCACTAACAGGGCAGAACTAGAGCATGATTAAATCTAGAAGGGACTAGTATTAAGGCCCATTTTTTAACGTATGTACTTTAATAAAGTATTATTTTTGTACAGCCTTTCTTGCTGTTTTATTTGAAAATCTTCTATTCATTTGTGATTTTTTATTTTTTTTTTGTATTTCTACCTCTCTGTTTTACTGTTTAAAATTATGATATATAATCTATCGCGTAAATTTTACTTACCCCTGCATTGTGTTTTTATTTTTTATGTTAGACCGTGATAAATATAAGAGTTTTTATGGCTAGTTCACTTTAAGCCATCTTCATCGATATCATACCTTATTGATTAACTGCAGTTTGAAAATGGCCTTGAACGCCGAAACAGCTGTTACAATAATAAAAACTAAAAATACTTGAAGAACTTAATAATAACATTATTAAATTTGATTTACTTTAAATTTAAAAAAAAAATTAAAGGAGTTCTACGAATTAAACACAAAAACAGTTATACCCCATAAATTAATAGGCCAGGGGCAATTGCCTCTTAATCCCGAATGGTAAATCCGGTCCTGAACAAAACGCCAGTCATCCAAACACCTTCTTACACACTTTCGTAAAGTTTAACATTCCCCAACCCACCCTTTATAGCTTCCAAGTTCCAAGATCGGCAGCCATGAAGAAGTGACAAGACGTCAGAAGTCCAACGTGCCCAGTGCCCAGTGCCCAGTTCCCAGTGCCCACGAACTAAAGAAATCGTCTGGCTCCGCGTCAGGTTGATAATTAAATAATTTATCGTACAGATTAATGGCGAGGCAGAGGTTTCCGTAGCGAGCGGTCGCGGTCTGCCGCCCCGTGAGAGGGTCAGGCCTCTCGTGTCTGCAGGCCGGCGTTTTTTCCCCCCTGCTCACGGACCGTCACTACATAAATATTATTATAAATATTGTTTTTACTCTTGAACGGCTCGTGCGCGCGGAGAATGCCAGGGAGCTCAGTAAAATATACTCTGTATAGTCCACTCCACAGTCCACAGTCACACTGTTTGCAGTGGGGAGGGGGGGGGGGGGGTGGAAGACTATCTATCTTAAGGCGGGTTCACGATGTCAACCAGGCGAGATGTCTAGACTAATGGACAAAGCAACCAAAGAACCCATAAAAACGTGTTATAATATACCTACATGTAATAAGGAACTGTAGTCAATTTTTTTAGTTTTTTTTTTTAATAACGTCCTAACTTAAATACCTACCCAATTTTTTTCTTTCTAAAATTAGTGTGCATAATTAAAATAATTTAAATGTTACATTTAGGTGCTCTTCTTACTTAAAATTACTCCCGCAGTGGTGTAGGTATATATTTCAAACCGTCAAACTTGCAGTTGTGGTATTAATCATTCAATTTATAAAACAATTCAAGCACCGTTATCGTATCAGTGTGGGTGACTGAATAAATCAACACACGTATGAATCGGCACACTTTTTAAAAGTGATATAAACTCATTAAAAATACGAAAAATTATTAATTAGATAAGATGAGAATATTTTATTTTCGTACTTTTAATGACTTTATATTGGTGTTAAAAGTTGTACGCATTCATATGTTGTTGAATTATAATAGAACCGTCGGTGTGAACCCACCTTAACGTATAACATCACTTGACTGCAAGTAAGTACCCGATTTGTTGTATGTATGTTGGAAGTCTCATTACAACCTCTCGAGCGCTTATTATATCGAGTAGTAGCTACTCACACTCGATCACTGCACTGAGGGTTTTAATCCTTTATTTCAAATGGCCATATCGAGTAGTAGCTACTCACGCTCGATCACTGCACTGAGGGTTTTAATCCTTTATTATTTAATGGCCGGACATATGATGTTTACTCGCTTTTATCGCCCTAATGGGATTGATTTTAAATAAAATATAAATATTATTTTTTTTTTTTTTATTGTTTGGGTAGACAGTTATTGTCGGGTAATGTTTACGTTGAATAAAAGAAAGGGCGAATTCAAGCAGAAATAGTTTGCTTGCAACAAACTTTTATAGCAGCTGAAACCTAAAGCTACAAAGCTAAGGATCGATACATAATGGAACATCACCAGCATAGCCTGATAAAGGAGAGCTTAGAAGTATCGATACAAAGTTGGTAATCGCCCATGCTTACGTATACGGTCACCAAATCTGGATGATGAATAAGAGAAAATGTTCCAGGATCCAAACTGCCCTATTAGAGATTAGAGAACGAATAAGAAGCTCGACGATCCGAGGTGAGCTAAACATTGAACCCCAGCTGATCTTAATAATAAGAATGTTATTTCAGAGTGAGGACGTCCAGTGGGCCGCCCCAGACATAGTTAGGAGAAAAAAAAACCAGAAGCTATTCGACGAGAGGGTGAACCTCCTATGGACGGTGGCCGTGGAAATATCGCAGGACAGGGACTCCTGGAGGCACCTTGACATTTGGCTAGGACTGATAAACATAAGACGGCCTACAGAAATAGAGTCAAGAATCATAATAATTGATAAATTCGTCACCGGGGTGGAAGCCTTGCAATCGAAATTAGGACTCTTCTCATTTGCGAAAGATTGACAAACTCTACTGAATTCAGAGCAAAACTACTCTTTTACTTTTAAATTATCGTATCCACTATCCAGAATAACGAACGCATTGGTTTAGTTGTGTTCTTGATTACTCAGTCCAAGGGAATTAATTACTTCCTACTAGACTACCTACTTTAAAATAATAAAATTTCTTACGCTTCTACTTTTGTCTGCTTTACCACAGACAGCATGGGCAATAATCATAACCGGTATTTATAATATTGTAAATATGTATGTTAATTGTAAGACTCTAGTTTTAAACCATAGTTGTTATTTTGCAGTTTTGTGTGTAAAATATCCACTTAATCATAAATATGCATTAGTTTTAAGTCACTAGTTATACATAAGTCTTAATTATTGTCTTAAGTCACTAGTTATACATAAGTCTTAATTATTGTCTTAAGTCACTGGTTATACATAAGTCTTAATTATTGTCTTAAGTCACTAGCTATAAGTCAAATATGTAGTCTAACTAGTTATAAGTCTCAGTAGTTAGTTGCTAAATATAAGTCTTAATTGTAAGTCAATAGTTATAAATCTTACTTGTAAGTCATTGGTAAAAAAAATTTGCTGTAAGGTATTAGTTATACGTCTAAGTGATAGGTGACAAATTATTTGTAAACCGCCGTTGAGGTGATTTTCCCACGAAAGCGGCGCTATAGAAGTAATTCAAATATTATTATTATTACAATTTTAAATAAATATATATGCGTGCCCACTGCGTATCTAAACAACCCGATATCGTTAACTGCTAGTTAACATGGCCCTATCGGGAAGAAATGCTATCGGGAGGTGTCGCTGTAAGATAAGCAACAGATAGAGTTATCTGGAACAACAAATGTCAAAATAATTTAAGTTTGTTGTCCAATTATTCAGAAGATGATTTTTTCTAATTGTTGTTTCGGCACCTATCAATAATTAAAGATATATGTATTTTTTAATATCCTATAGGTTTGTTTACAATTAGATGTTGACTCGAAAATGTCAATGTATAATGCAGTCCTTATCTTAGAGACGTCAAATGCTTACCCATCGCGTACATTTGTTTGTACATTAATGCGGCCCTAAATTTGATTCCAAATATGACACATACCAATGTTTAGGATCGTCGTAGTTCCACTGAAAACTAATTGATGTACGATGACGGCCCCAGATATGAAAAATGACTTACACATTTAATTAAAGGATTAAAGGACATAATTAATATTAATATCGATATTTAACTACTCTAGATAGATTAAGCAATGTAAATTTCACATGAAAGCCCCATTAAAACTAATAACGTGGTCTCGGGAGATGCGTTATAAACGAGGTAAATGTATTTACATAAAAGTGCACTTAACACATTTGTGCACTGCATGTTATCGATAAGCAGTCATTCTGGTTGATAAAATTTTTGATGGATTCTACAAAAATGACTTCATAATAATCGTTAAGAACATTAGCAAAAAAATAATAGATATTTTAAGATATTATACTGAGGACCATGTATCTTATCCAATTATTATTATTATTATTAAGCAATCATAATATCGAAACAAACAATATTGTACACTTACGAACAAAAAGTCGGTTTCGAAAAGTTTATCAATTGTTATTTCCTACAAGCGATAGTTTCTCGTTGCTGACCATGTAAAGTGATTAGGGTTTATTGTTACTGGACACTTCGGAAATCCGATGTGACCAGATGGGGCCGGAATGTGATATCTAGTGCCATATTGTCTAAGCGGGGTAGTTTTCGCAAGAATAATTTGTCGAACAGGTGATGTAATGGCCAGCCAGAAGAACTTCTTGGTAGTCATATATATACTCATCTTAGATTATTAAAAAAAAAACTAAATTGTATTAGTATTAGTGCATAAATTCCAATATATACATTTAAATAAATAAAATAAACGTAGCCGTGATATAAGTAGAAAAGAAGGATATATATAGTGAGATGTTAATATTTTAGAACAAATAAAAACTTATAAAGAAGTACTTATATAATATTTTTTTGAAGGTAATTGAATACAGTTTCACTAATTATAAGGAAAAATACTAAAGAAATATATACACATTTATCAGACAGAAAAGTCCTTGTTTATCTCACAAAACGACCCAATGTACAGTGAGGAGAAAGTTAAAGAACTTTAAAATAAAAGTCATGTCAGAGGAATGCTCGCCAAGGAATTATATGGCATGGAAGAAGCAGAGCGCCAGAGGAAGCGGCAAGCGATGAAAGAAACACTGGGTAAGACCAACTATTGACAAAAATATATAATACATTAGTGTAGATAGACAGGTATAGGAGCGCAGACTCCAAAAGGAGCGATAGAAATAATAATTACAGCGGAAGCTCTACAAGGAAGAGCAAGACTTAAATCAGTATCACAATCTGAAGCCAGTCCCAAAGCTGATTAAAAATAACTCTTCAAACTATATCCAGGCCAACTTCGTCAGTCTCCCAAAGGATAACAAGTCCCGAGACTCAAATATTCACAATCCAAACTTTAATACTATGGGGACTGAGAAACCGCAGAAAAAAAAGGATAGTTAATATATACAATCCGGGAAGAGACAGACGTCCAGACACCAAAACTCTGAACAGTCGATCCCAGCTTAGGAAGAGACTCCCGTCATGCCAAAGTTCAACAATGAGGAAGGCTATTACAACATCAATAACTCTAACAAAATTAAAAATTAGTAATAGAAATACGAAGAACACCGCTAAATCCCTGTTCTCGATTTGGACGAGGACAAAACTCGAAAGCGAAAGAAGACCAAAACAATGAGAGATACCAAAAGATAAAAATAAAAATAGATTTAAAAGAAACAACCCGAATAAGTGTAAACATTTGGCTCTCGAAGAGCAACGGAAACTAACAACGAAGTCGAACTTTAGAACAAGAGTCTCAAATAAGAGCTTAAACGGAGTCAATAAGCTTTGGGAATGCTGATGGATGTGCTCAAGGCACACCCTGACTTGTAGAAATATCAGATCTAAGCCGAGCGGATTGTAGAAAGGGAGAAAGTATAGTCAGGAAGAATGTTTCCAAGCCTGCAATTCAGCAAGGTTTCTGTACTGGAATAATACCTAATAAATTCTCACAAAATGGCAAAGAGTGCGAAAAGCAAACATAAGATTGTCTGAATTTTTTATTTTTTATTAAAATAGTTTTTAATCAATACAATAAAGTAAAGAAACTATTAAAAATATACATGTATACGAAAGTATGAAATTATTAAATAAAATTATAAATTAAAGATACAATAATATAAAATAGAATACAACTCTTTTTTTGTTTTATTTTTAAAATATTACCGAAAGTTTTATATTTTTAGTTTTTAAATATTTAAAGTTGAATTAATACAAAAAAAACTTACATTATTCAAACCAAAACGAAATCGCCAATGAAACCCAACTTCGGCCCCCAAGGACAACCTCCTCCAGAACTAACCGGTGAAGTAAAGTTTATTTTTATATAACTGCGGCAAAAAAAAAATATTACCAAATATGCTTACAGGATTATAAACGAATATAAAAATCAATGCGCAAGCCTGAATTCATGGGCTTGCTTTCCGACTACATGGTGGAGATATCCGATCCCAAGAATAAAGCCGAGTACGACGAGTATCTAAGGCAGATGGAGAGAGAGGGCGAACTGCCGAAACATATGAAACTTATCCAACCCAAAGCCGAATTCTGTATTAAAACCAAACTCATCGCGCACGCCAACAGATCGCAAGATATGAAGTTCTTCATCAACATGTGCAGTTCGACATAGCTCGAAAAACCCTCTTTCTAAGCAGTGACGGATGATAAAGGCTAGGCCAGACAAAGTTGGAAAGTGCCGCACTCCGTCGGAAAGATCAGGTACGACCAAGACTCGAAGGGAATGGTTTGCAATACTGTTGATGCTGTGTTTCATCCAGACACGTACCTTTTCTGTATGCGCAGCAAACTCTTCGAAAAAATGGTGGTCGATATCGCTTTGGATGCTTCTCAGAAGCAACTGGGAGAGAGAAAGGAAACTCTTTCAAAAGACTATCTTCGCCTCAATAGAAAATCAAAAGGAGATGCTCCAGCGCTTCTCCCTGTGAGAACCATTTAAGGCAGACTCGTGAATAAAGGAGAGGGTGCAGATCCCGGAGAAAGAAGCCAGGAAGGAGCAGAGACCAAACTGCAGAAAGACATCCTCTCAAAGAAAAAATAACACCAGACCCAAAAATAAGTCGAGCAGGCAAAGAAATAGCAGGAAGAAAAGGAGGCAAAAGAACTCTAGGAGGAGTTAACTGAGTCACCCCCTCAATACGATAGTTCGAAAGGGCCATAATTGCCCAAATATCGAACAATTTACACCTACCCTGTGAATTACTCAGATTACCTAGAAGCGAATATTTAAACTCGCAAGAAACGGCCTTCCGCTTTCAACATAGAATTTAATATTCCGAGAGTCGAGAAGTTCTCAGAGGTGAAACTGGACATCGGTATTGATAAAATTGTATTAGATGCAGAGGGGAAATATTTTATCGACTTGTAACTCAAAGATATGAAACTTCCTTATCTGCTCAACACAGCAGCAGCCTCCGCCAAATTCGATAAAAAGAAACACTCTTTGAGGGTCATCATCCCCATTGATCAATCCACGATCATCGATTCTGAATTCCCCAGAAATTTAAACGATGTACCCCTCGAGTAGGATCAAACTACGGATAAAACTAAATCTCCTGAAGGGCCATAACAGCAAAAAGTAATTGAATAGAAAACCTGGCAAAACAATAGTAAACTTCTAGAGATTTGTGACCCCAATGTTTCGACACTTAATATCGTTTCTCAGAAGGAGGAATTGGTAGAGGAGAAAAAGCCTTTGATACAATAAATTGATTAGGATGACTAATTAGAGGTGGCTAATAAGAAATAGTAAAAAGGTTCAAGCTCAGGTCTCAAGATATAAGAGAGCAAAGTTCAGCCAAAAATATTGAATTATAAGTTCCAAGAAGTTAAAAATAAAGCCTTCATCATAGTGCACATTCCAAAATATAAAAAAGAAGAGGTGCAGGTGTTCATCCACTAACTTGAAGTAAAAAAAAAAAAACAACAATTAACGCCTATTATAAAAAAATATTTAATATGATTAGATTTTGATTTAATGGAGCCGACCCAATGGATTGAAAGAATTCTTACACATCAGCATCGGCAAATAGTTTTAGTCGACACAACTATCATTCGTGGTTGATTACGTGGTCGTCAACATCAATAAGAAGGAAAATATATTTTGGGAAGCATCAAGTCTGCATTCTTCTCAAGATTTTTCAGCCTTTGAACAGAGGTTTAAGGAGATATCTGATATAAAAGCTCAAATTTAAGAATAAAAAAAGAAGAGAGCATTGGAGCAATAATAATAGTTGTCAAAGCAAAAGGTGGCATCAGCAATAGATCCAGCCACCACCGCTGAACATCGCTAATCGTAAGTTCCTACGACTCAGCAGGAGGGGAATGGTGCAAAGGAGGAAGTCAAAGAAAACAATATTGTTGAGTAGTATAAACTTGCCAACAAGATTCGAAATATTCAATTTATAAAATTCAATCTGTCTCTTGCATTAGAGCTCGACTGACAAGAAAATTGATTCAAATGATTTTTTTTATGAATACTTATGTGTTTTGGTTTTTTATTTTGATGATATTCTAAAAAAAACTAACAATTTGCAAATAGATTATATTATTTATTTACTTTTTAAGGGAATACAATCTATTTAGTTTTTTAATTGACAGTAAGAAAAGAAAAGAAAAATAACAGAATCATTAAAAAAATCATTCAACCACTCCCAAAAAAATCCACAAGGAATTAACGAAACAGGGCTTTTTGAAGCTCCGAACACTAATGACGAACTCCAGATCTTCTTCTTCGTTTTAATGAATTCTGGTGGCTTTCACTCTTTCCCACACATCATCCAGTGTTGTATACATAAAATTGAGTGGGAATCCATACAACTTCCTATCAGTTTCCACCATGTTTTTTATTTCATTCTTCTTCGTCTCAACCTCTTACAGAACTGAGCTCCACATATTTCTCTGTTTATCCGAGTAGAATTTCGACTAAGTTCCTGAAGTTCTGAAATCAGATTTCAAATTCTCCAACACTAACAACAGGTTGTCCCTAATGTAATTGCTAAGATCTTGATTAAATCTTAGAGTGTATGGTCTCTTCATATTTTTGCGGTCTTCTCTCATCATAACTCTTATGTGTTCGTGCACAATCAGGTCGATTTCCTTATCTTGACCGTGATTTTCATTTTATTCGTAAAAATCGCGAGTGATTGGGTTTGGGTAATAAGGCTTTATGACCTAGCCAAGCCTATGTTTTATTCGTGTTCGTTCATTCAAGAAGGGTTTCCAGTGTTTTTCATTTTAAAGATCGAATTGCATGTCGGAAGGGTTGGTGCTGGGTTGGATGTTCACATAAACATTGTTTCGGGAAACAACACAGCCGATTTCAATTAGGGGACATATGTTTTTGCTAATTTCAACTGTCTTCATCCCGGAGTCAATTGTAAAGCAGCAACACACAGTCTGATAAATTTATTTCTGGAAACAGTAGGCATCGCCAGTCCGCGGATTCCAGAGTTCAAAATCATTAACCTGCTTTTCTTCGTGCACTTGTTTGTCTCGTCGAAGGACGTAAAACGTTTTTCCTTCAGGAAAGGCTTTACCAACCACTATATATGATTAGTATTCAGTTCTCCCTTCGCTTTTATCGATAGCGTTGAAATAGTTACACAGAAGCATCGCGTGATCGTCACCCATTTTTAGATCAAGAAATTATTCGCAAGTTAGGTGAAACTCCTCAGTGTTGTCGAGTAGGGTGCATCTCGATTTGTGGGGGATTAGGGACACGAATCGAGCGACTCTTTCGATAAATTTTTCAGGTGCCTACCCTTCTCTGAAGTTTGGAAGCTAAATATCATGAAGATAGCGACTAATGAAAACACTTTAACCCTTCACATTATTTAGCCATAAGCGAATATATCTTTTGTTATCAAGTTGCTAAATCCAATCTTTAGCATCTTGCAAAAAGAACTGATCTTCTCTCCCTGTGATATATTTTCTGTCTCCATTATAAGCAACGCTATTTTAAATGAGTGGGTTCAAGGTGATGTCGAGGTTAAGATAGGTCCCCAATGCAGGGTTCTCCGATTTATAGTCTGCTTCCTGATTTTAAGGTTGACCGAGCACTGTCTGACTGATCGAGCAGTAACCAAATATGATGATGGGTCGGTTCAATCTGAACATACCAGAAACGCGAGTCAACCCAATCAAACTAGAAACTGGAATTTCTAAACTCCCAAGAAAGTACGTTGTTTTTTTAATTTTTATAAGGCTGATAGCTTGGGTGGGCTTTCCTTATTACACTTGATCGAACAGACACACTCTCAGTTTCTTGGATACACTAAAAAACATGTCCTCGATCGAACTCTGTTCTTGTTTAAAGTTGTAGAATATTGAAAGAGATTCGTTCCATTCGGGAGCCGCTCCTTCTGCCTCGCTCGTCCGCCGATACACGTTTTTGTATTTGCTGTAAGTCAAATCCACAAAGGTCTTCACCCTATCGTTATTTGATAAAATTTCGTTAATATTCTCGCCAACAGGTCGAGATTGAAACTGGTTTAGTGTTGGACCCCCCAGAGGATCACCATAGCCTCCTCGACCCCCTCCGTATCCCATCATCGCTCGCTGTCTATCGCCATATTCATATCCGCCCTGCATTTGATCCCGGGGATATTGTGGGTATTGCTGATAACCACCGAATCCGGCCAAAAACCCGACGACTTCGTTGATTTGATTGTTTAAGTTGTCTCTAGCTTTTCTGTATCTCCCGATTATCCTGATTTCTGACTCCCGGGTTGGTACGTTGCTGGCAGACGAGATATGCAAATTAATTTAAATTTCGGACACATTTTCTCTGACTGGGGGAGCGTGAGCCTTTCGGGGGCCGAGTTTACGCTTTTGTGTAAAGAGATCTTGAAAAAATACGACGATTGGAGATATCATTTGTTCAAAGGAATATTAGTTGATGATTTCATCCACTAACTTAAACTTTGAGAAGGCAGGCGCCATCTGTGTATTAGTAGCGTGCTTGTTTGAGGTGTTGATGGTGCGAAGAATATCTCTTATTCGGTTTCGTGTGTCTGGTGTCTGGTTTCTGAAGATGCCCTCCATCGGATTATAGACAGTATTGGATACAGTCTCGTTGTCGATCTTATTATCCCTCCTCTCGTTCTCTATTACCTGAACGAGTTCATTAGTTTTTCTAATCCGATCCTCTGTCAGTGGAATTATCTTTTTGTCTAAGTCAGATCGAGTCCCCCTTAACTTTAGCAAAAACAATCTACTTGATATTACGTTGTTGAATGGAAGAACAGATTCCTTTTTGCTTCGCTATATTTGAGCAGGGCCTGTAGGATGTGAGATTCTCTGGAATTTTGGGATTCGAGGATCATTTCTGTCTAATAGCCGATCTTCCTCTGTTGTGTCCGACTCTGGCCTTGTTTAGGTTTCATCATTGAAAGTGATACTGCTCGGTGGCATTCGTGCCCCTATTCCTTTCCACTCGATTCTATAACTCATTACCCCCGCGAGCTCTCCTGGCTCTTCCTATTTCTTTCTTAATTTTTATCCGTTGGTCGCGAACACTTCAGAGATGTACCTCTTCTCTGAGGCAGTAATCGTGTTGGCAAATTCGCCAGGAAGCTTCAGTGGTATGGTATCTACAACAGTTTCGAATAGGCCTTTTTTGACAACTTAAAGCTTGATAGAACCAGGCATCGTGTATACATGAATGTTGAATTTCTGTTGCACAGGAAGCACAAAGTTAGGCCACTGCAACTCAGTTGGTTCGGTAACGCCCACGACTCGCTTGTTAACAATCAGACGCAAAAAGTACTTTTAAGCTTGAATGGCATTCCTTCGCTTGAACTCCTCTGGGTAGACATCTTGGCTCACTCTTGTCTCGCTGGCACTCGAAAGCCCGACTTCATAGCTGACCTTCCCATCGATATTAGACTCCCTGACCACAACCTTCCAAGGTACGAGTATGTAGTTATTCTCCCTTCTGATATCTTTGATCTCTTTCCACCCTTCTATAATTCTCTTCATCTCTTCCTAAATATTTTCTCGTTACTTCCGAGCCCTATCTCTCACTTTGGTGATTTGTCCGTTGATCTACGCTAAAATTTCCTTTGATGCTCCGACTGTTACACTTTGCGCATGCTTTTCTACCAGTTTTTTTTCTAGCTTTTCAAGATAAGGTAGTTATGGCCAGGCAGAAGCTTTCTCCAATCTTTCCAGCCTTGGTCGCAACTCTTCGAATTTGCGTTCTTCAGCCATCATAAGAGGGTGCTTAGAGAATCTGATCTGACCGATCATTAATTCGATTTCGTAAGGCTAGTTCTTTTTTTGGTTCGTTCGCTCAGAAAGTATGGCGTTCTTTTGGTATATTGCCAAGGCTGGATTATCGTTGAATGAAATATTTACGATTCTCGAGACCTTGTCATCATAAAACTCCTTATCGACCACAAGTTAGACTAAAATTCCGTATCCATAAATTTAAAATTAAATGATATAAAAATATATAACGCATTAATCTTTATTACGATTTGGCTGATAGAATTCCTCTCTGCAGTCTCTGATCAGCCTGCGTTCTAACCGATGCGTGTTCATGGTATCGGTCTTTTCGATTTCTCCGACTTGGTATAAACCATCTTTCAGGACATATTGATCATAGGCTGAGAAGTGCTAATTTCTTGCTTCCCGTGGGTCTTCATATCTTTTTTTGGTGGCTTTCTTTTTATCAGCAATCGCAGTCTTGTCCATCGGATCTTCTTTGAAGCCACACCACTCCATATCAAATGCATACTATAAAAAAGATATATAAATAAAATAAGAGATCATATCGATTATTTCCTTTTTTGTACATAATGTTCGCGAAGTTTTGACTAACGTTTTGCTTCATCAATGATTTATGCATTAAAGAGTTGAATCGGATATTTTTATTAATGTTTTCCGACTTCGGATTCCAAAGAACTTAAATTTGCCAATGGTTGTTCTTGCTATTTTCTTTATTCAATCATATATTCTTTAGTTTTTTAGTTTTTCAAAAGAAATTATAATTGTGAATTCAAATAAATAACCATAATAAAGCGATCATTTTTTATGAACAATATATATTTAAAAAAAAATACTAAAAATAATACTGAACCACAATATTTAATCATATATACATTATACATATCTTAAATAGTTAGAAGTGACCGTTGTTAATACTGCCTTATTCTTCAATACATATGCAATTGATTCATAATCGATGAATTTGGTAGGAGGTATTTAAAAAATATGTATTAAAGTATAAAATATTTATTTTATCTATAAATTTACATATTTATGATATATTTCTTTTCATATTTTATCTGTTTAACACAGTATTCAAAATTTAATTACTAGGTATTTATAAAATAAATATTTGTATAGCGATGAATACAAAATCAGGAAGTTTAAGAGAGTAATAGTTTCAACAACGGATTTTCGAAAGTCTTTCTCGAAATGATACGGTCGTACCTTATCGAGCGGATATGTGTACTCGCGATAGAGTTATTATCTCTTAATGTACAAAAGAAAAAATTATAGCCCCCATCATTTTTTAATCACTAACATATGTATAAACAATACAGACAGACTCCAATAACTTTAAAATTAGTTCGACCTCGTGGATATTCATAATAAAGGAAACCTTTCCAAAATCGACATCGTCAACTATCTTAATACCAAATACCGGAGTGTCAATATGAACATAGTTGAAGATCTTTTTCAATCCTTTTCTTGGAGTAATGACTCCGTCAGCAAAGAAGAGTTTTGTGGAAGGTATTTACAAAAATAAAAGACTCTTGCTCATTCGATAAACAACAAAAAGAGTTTCGATGAGTGGTTTTTCACCAATAACAAAATTGTTCAAGACGCTAAATCAGCTAATCATACTTCAGGAAAGGCAGTCGAACGACCTCGTTTCCGATTATTTTCAATTCGCAGAATAGAGTTATTCCAGGGAGCCGGTCCCACGTACTACGATATCAAGATCATGTACGAAAACGATAAAAAAAATGTGGACTACTAACTCTCTATGAAAGAGTGTAAAAAATTACAAAAAAAATATACATTTTAATAAAAACAACATTAACACATTTTAAATATGATCTAATTTTACATTTTATTAATTGTTAGATGATTCTACTTATTAGAGCCTGTAATTCCTTTTTCCACTTCAGGATTCAAATAAACTGTTCATAACATTCTAATTTCGAAAATCTAACAATTCAGAACTGCTCGGCAGGAGCTTCATCCACCTGTCCAGAGACAACCAATCTTCTCTCAATCAGCTGCAGCAGATCCCGATTTATAACTCAGGAAAGCCCATTGGGAATTTCACAATAAATATGGAGAGTTTCGACTCGCCTGAGGAGCTTGAAAAGGTTCTTGCACAACTTCGATCGACAAAATCAAATAACGATCTCAAGATGAAATCAGAATTGATGGAGTTAGAGTATTTGTAGTTTTTGTTCGGCATGAAGAATAAGCCTCCCCTAAAAATAGACACTTCAGTCGTGAGAGAAATGATGATCTTTCGCACAGTCATCATTGCCTTGCTGATGCTTATTGGAGTGTTCGTCAATATCGGGGGAAGATATGATCCTCTAACTCTCCTACTGGTTCTTATGATCTTTCGAGTAAAATAATTTTCAACTATTTTATAATACTCAATTTCAAAATCAAATTATAATAACGTATTGATTCATTATTCTGAATAAAAAAACTTTAGTTGAGAGAATATGTGTGGTCAAGACAGGATTCCTTCCTTTTTTTTTGGCTGGGATGCTTTTCTGTGCTCGCCGATGTGTTGTGGATAGTATATTCGCAAAGGATCAACGGAGTTAGTCAGATCAACTACCAGTATATCAACCTATCGTTCGTGTTGACTTCTGCCGGACTTGTCGTCAAAGCTGTACTTCTGATATACCTAGTCATCAAAGAGAGAAGTCTTGTTTGATCAATATAGCAAGTGTTCTCTGCGATGTTTATATTTCTAATCGCGAAAATTTAAATTATATTAAATATCACTACTTCTAGTGATTCTGACTCTCTATCATACTATATAATGGTGTTAATTAAAATTTGAAAATATGGCTTTTGAAGTTTCTATTTTTGTACAAATAAATTTAACCATTATGAGATTTAATAAAATTTAAACCAATATATACGTTTAGTTTTGACTGAAATATATATTGATGATTATCATATTCTAAAACAATTTATTATTTATTATTATTAATGACCTTTGATCAGTTATTATAAAAAATGAAACAAATGTATTGATACTATCTCTCTGTTAGAGATATAGATATATTTATATTTATATAAAAAAAATATTAATTGCTCCCAAACACACGAAAAAATAAAAAAAATAAAAATGGAAACAATGAATGCAGCTAAATTTCGACAAAATTAAAGAAACCACCAAAGGTTCAAGGTTGGTAGATTTGGTCAATCTGACAATAATAACCAATGTCATACTAATAATAATAGTAATAATAATGCCAACCACTGCGAGAATCTACTCTCACATCCAACCATATAAACCGAGGATAACTCGAATCCCACCAACGCTTACATTGATCACAATACACCGCATAAGTAAAAATAACATAAGGAAAAGTCAGAATAGTTATCCCTCGGGCCAAGTCTCGTTTTCTAGAAATAATCTTCTCATATCGAAAGCTTATATGGCTATCGAGATATTGTGGAAGCCAATAAATTGAAGAACAATAAAATACGGAAGCTTGAAGAAGCCGAGTATTTTCAGATGAAGCTTGAGAAGAAGGATTAACTGATTCTAACCTTAAAGAAACAAGTTTAAATACTATGCGCAAGGGAGGAGATGCAGAGAATGAAATACAAAAACATCAAGAAATATCTAAAAGCATTAGTACCTGAGAAATTGAAGGGATAGGAAAAAGAGAGAGACCTGAATACCCCGCAGAAAAACTCCAGCAAGCAAAAAAAGGAACAGCAACATCGGTCGAACGAAGGCATCTTCTACTAAACGTAACAAAACTATAAAAGCAACAACACCCTTAAACAACCACTGCACACTATGTTACAATAATTAGACAAATATAAAGAGCAGTACTTCATCAGCTAGTCGCGAAGAGTTTAATCCGAAAACATCAACGTCGAACTTTAAAGGGAACTAGAGTACTTGAAATCCACTTTATTGTAGTTCTCTAAGAAAGAGGAATAACAATTAGACAACTTCGATGCCATCTTCAACAAATTACAGTCCTTATAAAAATAAAACTCGGTACTCAAATCATAACTCCAAGCTCTAAAAGGGAAGGAATCTCTCGAATAGGAAATCGCTTCGTTAAAGAAAGAAATTCAAGTATTAACCACCAAAAATATTGAACTCCTCAAAGGTTTAGAGAATAAACACTCCCAGCATGCGGTTCTCGAAATTAATTTCAAGAAACTTGAAGAAGAGTTCAGATTAGAGAAAAACGCACTCCTCACTCAATTATAATACTATCAGAAACTGTCCTAGACGAAAACTAATCCTTGCACCTAAAGTATTTTTGGAAGCCAAAAGTTGGTAAGCTACGAGTCAAACGATTTTGCTATTGATAGAGTTCTGGGCGGACATAGGAAAGGGTCGATAAGGCCAAACAATATACAGCATGAAAGTTCAACGTAAAATGAGAGAGTTCAGCTAATGGAACTTATTCGAAGATTTTATAACATCAAAGGAAGATACTAGTGAAACTGAAAACAAAAAACGTAGAAATCATTGTATGAGTTCAGTATTTATCAAGTAAAGTTCTATTTTAAAAATGTGTTGGTTATCATTTCTTATATATAAAAAAAAAAATATTATAAGTTAAATGAAATAGAAATAGTAAATAAAATATTATTTTATATACATTTTTTACATATTTTGGAAAAAATATTTTTTTAAGAAAAGAAATCAAGGAGAGGCAATATTTTCTCGGTCTGATCCGCTTCCAACGGACATCCTTGTCCCTTTTCGGCTTGTCAAAGATATTTTATCTAGCGAAATCTTTTGGTTTAAGTGTTTCCGGATATTCTAATTATCCGATACTTACCGCGGGCCGAGTCTGACACCCTCGCTTACATCTAACAATCCTCTGACAAGGTTGAGCCATTCCGCCGAATACCGGCCAGATTTTTCCAAGAGATTCAAGCGTTGGAAGATGTCATCATCTTTCAGCTTCATATAATTAGAATCGTAGAGTTCTAGGCTCGACTGGAGAGAAGATAATTACAATGCTAGCATCCCCAGCGAAAACATCTGATTCTTTAACTTATCCTCGTTGAGATCTGCATACATTCCTCTTCTGATAGAGTTAAGCTGGTTGGGAGAGAGAAATGATTGGATCTGGGGACTGTCCAAAGCCATCTGGAAACCAGTCTTTCCGTAGTGCGTGAAGTAGGTGTCAATCAGCTTCAGCGATATGCCTGTAGACTTGTCGACGAAAACATTTTTCGGTTTGATATCACCGTGAATGCTGTTATTTTCAGCCAAGAAGAGAATACAGTCGTTGAGCTGCCCAATCATTGAGAATACCTATTCTTCAGAAAAGTAGCGGGGAGGTGAATATTGTGCCCTTTTTTCTATTTCCTTCCCGAGATCATATTCGAAATATTCAAAGTACATATTTAAGAGAAGTCCATTGGCGCAGTAGGTATTTTCGTGTTTAACTGCATGTTACAAGATGGTGGAGAAGTTGGGGTGTTGAAGTTTGGACCTTCGAGAAATGACTTACTACATGCGTTGGAGGTGTGCGGAACTGTAGTGCAGTCTGAGAGAAGTGCAAGCATATGTGTTGAGGTTGGAAGCGCGACATAACTGGATAATACCACCATAGCGATTATCCTCAATCGTGTTGATTACTTAATATGACCTTTTAGGTTCAGGAGTTAATATTGTATTTCCCATTCTTTTCAAATGTTTTTTTTATTAATAATCTATTTTTACTATTTTTATAAAATTGTAGATATAGGTTTTTTTAATAATTATTAAATATATCCTTGAAAAAAACGTACACAATTTTTTTGAAAAATTGCTATCAAATTTACCAGTATATTATTTCCTACAGTTATAAAAATACTCTAATTTAACGACATTTACTTATTGAGTGTGTTAGAATCCATATGGTGATGATGATCGTATAATCAATAAAAAAATTCCATTATAAATCCTAATTTTATCATCAAAATAGGAACATAGCATCGTCACTTGGTCCTGTTCCCACCCAACTCACTTTAACTCCAGTGTAGCTTTAAATTTTTTGCAGGTAGGTCTCTGCATTTTTTGGTAGATGCTCTCGTTTTCTGATCTTTGACGTGTCCGCTTTCCAACCTGGCAATGTCTCGTACACCACAGTCGCATCTTTCAAGTTGTCCAAAGTGCTGGGGAATACATCCACGTCCTTTCCACCAATTTTATATCCAACCGCCACTTTTATCTCACTCAACTCGTCAAGAATATCCAACTTGGTCACGTTTAATGATGAATACCCATTAATCATATGGGTATATCTTAATATTGGAATGTCCAGCCAACCACATCGACGGGGCCTACCAGTCGTGGTGCCGAATTCTCTACCCTTTGCTCGAATACCTTCTCCTATTGAGTCATGCAGTTCGGTGGGAAAGGGACCTTAACCAACTCTCGTCGAATAAGCTTTGACTACTCCAATGACAGTTTCGATCCTTTGAGGAGGAACGCCCAGCCCGGTACAGACACCACCAATGGCAGTTGACGATGATGTAACAAAAGGATATGTCCCGAGGTCAATGTCCAATAGACCAGCATTGGCACCTTCAGCCATGACTGACTTACCTTATGATATTTGTTTGTTCAGCCAATGAACACTATCAATAACCATATTTGAACCCAGTAGTTTTTCCCGAAGAACTCCAATCTCCTGCAGATCACTTTTAGCATGAGAACCTGGATAAAAACTAGCCATTCGCTAATATTTCTATTGGAAAGACTTCCAGTTGTAGAGATCTCCTACTCTTAGTCCAAAACGGTTGATCTTTGCCGAATATGTAGGTCCTATACCTCTCTTTGTTGTTCCAAGATTTTGCACTTTCTCGAGTCTTTAGTCTTCAGCAATTTGGTAGGATGTCACCAAATGAGCACGGTCAGAGACGAAAAGTCGATTGGCGAAGTTGATTCGGTTGGCAGTCAGATGTTCAAGCTCTTTGAATAGAGTGGGAAGATGAACGACAGTCCCGTTGCCAATAAGGTTGACTGCCCGATCAGTAAGCAGTCCGCACGGCAGCAGGTGTAGTGCATATTTCACTCCTTTTTTAACGACTGTATGTCCTGCATTTGCTCCTCCGTTGAATCTAGCACAGATATCATATTTGGGCGAGAGGATATCGACTAGTTTTCCTTTTCCTTCGTCTCCCCACTGTGCCCCGAGCACGACAGTAAATTTACTGTTAAGTCCGTTGATGCACCTCTGTACCGACATCGAGAATAATATTGCAAATAAGATATTATTATTATTAGTACTATAGTTTTGAGAAAAACTAATCAACTAAATGACTAAAAGATATGTTAGAATTCTCCTTTCTTTCTTAATTTTATAAATAAAAAAACACTTAAACATTAAGATATAAGAAATAAAAATTAACATCTAAAAATGGGGGTCATTCATTCATCCAGAAGAGTCTTTTTTTGAATATGTATTTATCTTTATATTTTTGAATTATTATTTTTACAAAGAGAGAAAGGGTAAAAATATATGTCTATGATTTTTGTTAGTAGGTATGCCAAGCCAAAAGGATCTTGCTTACTTTCTGTTTTCATCGAAGTATGTAATCACTTTACTTCCAGTCCTTCGAGTCCTTCGAGTCCTTCGAGTCCTTCGAGTCCTTCAAGTCACTAGATTTGTTATTGATAGCTTTACGGACAAATACTAATCATGAGTCCACCCGACCCAGATATTGGTTTGTTTTAAACATTTTGATCCATAACAGATGTATTATGGTATGATGGCTGTGACAGATATTTGTTCAGCAGGGTCACTTTAGATTCTTAATAAAAAAATTGTGTTGATCCATTGGAGGTTATCCTAAAAACAAAATTGAAGAAAACTACTTATTTGTTCATTAAAATTTAAATATATTAATATTAATTTTTTTTTTAACACGTAATTAATGAATAGTGGATCAACTATAAAAGTTTGATTTGTATTCTATTATAACTTTGTATGGGATATAACCTCTAGCAATAGAGTTTTATATAATACATCTTTTGTGATTACATTTTTTTTACTGAACTATAATCAATCAAATAAGTTTTTTTTACAGTCCTCAGTTAATAAGATTATATACTCCTACTTCGCTGAATAATTGCTTCATCTTAGATGTACACCGACTTCTTTAGTTTCTTTGATTCGATGGGACCGAAGGGCGGAAAGGAACTGAAATGGAAAGAAATACAACAGATTGTCAAGTTAAATTAAAAATCCTGTCCGCCTAACGAAAGCATCCGAAGATATTACATCGATACTTTCCAATGTAACACTTCTTCGCTGACCCGATCCAAGTGGCATCAAATGGATAAAATTGTCTATATTTGGGTGGTTATCAAATACTGCCATTTCGTTAACAAAAGTCCTCTCGAACTTGAAGTACTACATAAAATAAAAATAAAATACATATTTTCTATATATTTATTTATTATTTTTTCTTTTTGAACAGAAAGATGATTTTTTATCATTCTCGAGAATCCTTGGGGTCAGTTCCAACCTTCTAGAATTTAAATGGCTCAAATTGGTAAAACCCTACCTCAAATCGATTCCTTGGACTCAGGAGTAGGATACCCTTATTCGACAACTCATGCAGCCCACAGAGCACCTTAGCAAAAAATGGACAGAAATTGCCTTGGAGTTGTTCGAACAGGGAATCAGCAAAAAACTCAGAACAGCAAAACAGGTGCGCGAGAGGTGGGTGAACTATATTGATCCTGCGCTGAAGAGGGAAGATTGGTCCAAAGCGTAGGACGAGGCCTTGTTGCTGAAGGTTGATGAGTGGGGCAAAAGGTGGAGCGATATCGGCAAACACTTCAGTAGGACCGAAAACAGTGTCAAAAATAGATATCACTCTTTGATTTCCAAGATAGCAAAACCTAAGAGAAGTCTCCTATCTCACAGTAGTATGAGCAAGGTAGAAAGCTGTGTTTGTAAAATCGAGGCCTAAAATCCCGCCAACCATCACTCTGATCTAATGGGACGGCCAGTTGAACTCAATCATGTTCTCGACATCTCGAAGTTCGATGGCAGGAAAGGAGGTAGTTTCGGGTCACTCGTTCGGGGTGGATAGAACAAACGAGTGTCTTCTGCAACTCCCAGACAAGCCGAGAGTCTTAACAATACGAAGGTTTCATCTAGCTGTTCCCCCGGAGTTCCAAATACAATATTGTCGTCGAAGGTGTGCAAATTTCGGGAAATTAATTACCACCAATTATTTTCGAACACAACCGTTACTTATATTTGATATCATTACGAACACCAATTAGAATAATATAAATATATATAAAGGTGTATGTATGCTCTATTTATATTTTTAGTAACAAATATATTTCTTTTAAATGTAACAAAAACCAATTGTCTAAATTGTTTTATCCTGTGGTTTGTCTTTCTCAGTAATTTTCTTATTTATTGTTATTCTATAATTTACCTTAACTTATTTAAATAAATGGCAGTTCAACTCTTTAAAAATCAGTAGGGAAAAATATAGGTAGAAAAAAATACATCAAATCAATCAGTACAGGGATATTTTAGAATTGCTTGGCATTTTGGAGTGAGTCGTTCTGAAACCGGTAGACTCCTCTTTCTTGAACGACTACAACCCTCGACCACTATGCTCTAATTTCTTTCCTTTTCCTGAACTCTGCAGATCGTACTTCGAAGAACTGAGCAGTTTTGATGTTAGAATTTTGATCTCCCTTTTCTATATTTTTATATTACTTAGATCAGTAGGGTTCCCATTAAAACCATGCTTTGTAGATATGTTTTTATTCAAGACATGATCCTTTAACGAAGATTTATCTTTTTCCTTTAGTGTTGTCTTAACTGTCGGTGCTGCCTTTACGGAACAGTCCCAACAAATTTTGGAGGTTTCTTCCTTGTTTGTGCCCAAATAGGTATTCTATTTGTTTAACAACTAATGTGGAAGGTTGCTTTCAGGAACTCGTTGCTGGCGTGGACTATGCTGGATAATTTTCTGGAATCTGTTGTGATGGCTTGGTTGTATTTTATTAAGACTATTGCTTTTCGATTCTTCGATCAGCTATTTTAGACTCTGGATTCTTCGAATACCAACCTTTTGCTTCGCTTGCGGACTTTGCATTTGGTCTAAGTTACTAAGGAAATGATTATTCTGGACCACCTCCCCTTCGGGAATTGGCTTTGCCTTACTAGCTGGTCGAGAGTTGTTGATATTTATTATGGGTCTGCTTCTGATACTACTATCGATGTATTTCTTTCGGTCGGTGCTCCTGGGCTCGTCGGCACTGGAATCGTGGCCTCGAAAGTTGTTTGTTCGAAAGGGAGAGTTTTTGGCAGTTGTGACTAACAACAAGCCAGATTTATGAGTTTTCGAAGGTGATTTGCTACCATCATTTTGATTTGTATGAAACCTTTCGACTTATTCCTTTTTGTGTAATAGATGGATTTATCTGACTCCTTGAGATGCCATTTTCTGTTTAATTTGAGGGATACTGTTAGTATTTGAGGAGGGTGTTTGTTCAAGTTGTCGGCCCACTCGCTACAAACCACCTAAAAGTTTCTTGCTCTTGGCCAAACTCATGATTTTGCGACTTGAATTCTATCTGCTTTCTTTGCTGTGATTTCTGGAGTCTTGATTAGCGTCTGCACCCACAGCCAATCGGTCCAGCTTGCGGGTAAACTAGCGGAGTGCCTATTTCTGGTCCGATGTCTGCTCATAGAGGTTATAGGTCGGTTGCTGGAGTGAAGGATGTGAGCTGGTGACTTCCCACTCGTCTTCATTGCTGCCTTTCGGGAATTGATAATTTGTATTATGACAGTCATCATATTTGTTCTGGATGGTTCTTTCGAGATCTTCCTTTTAGTGCTTGAGCGCCAGGGCTTCGTCAGGCCTGGGTTGGTAACTGCGTATGTAGGTTTAAAATTATTTAGGGCCTTTAAGATAAGCGTTAAGTTATTCGGGGTCCATTTAATTAGATTGATTGTTTATTTTATAATAATGATGATTTGGGAAAAATGAATATATCGAGTAAAAAAAATATATAAAAATATTAAATGATCGGAGGTATTATTTTGTTTTTAATAATATTTTTTTATTTCTAGTAACTAAAAAAAGACAGAATAAATGTTAATTAATAATTCTATTCAATAATACTTAATTAAAAAATATCACTGAAAAATACAGATAGATAATTTGGATGGGTATGCATTCGAAAAATATTCATGAAAAAATACATTATCAATAATTTTTGTTAATATTGACAAATAAAAAAATAAATAAAAAAATATGAAACGCCAATCATCCATTATCGAGGCTCCATACCTCCAGAAAATATTTCACATTGCAATGCTTTTTATGTCCCTTGCTGCTCTCAATGCTGATTTCGTCTCCAATCGTTTGGATGCGCAATGTGTGCTGCCCTTTCATCTTTGGAAGTGCATGAAAAACAGTTAGTGTCATCACAAAATCTACATTCTTGTAATCTTTGAGAAAAATACGCCACAGTTTGCTCCCCCGGCTCTCTTTATACATCTCATTCAGCACCTTGGTTACGATGTGGTCCAAAGACTTATGAGTATTTTGGAGGTAGTTGTTTAGCAAATCGACCGTCTTGAGCATTTCGTTGAGGCCCAGGTTGAAAAAGTCGAAAACTACATTTAAATAGTTCTTGAACATAATAGTGAAGGCTGCCACCTTGGCTTTCAAGTTTTCCTCGGCCACTATGTTGATGAGACGGATTTCGTTGACATCAATAGCTAACTGAATCTTTCTCTTACCTTAACGAATTTCCAGATTATCTTAACATTTGGTGTCTTTCTCGATGTCTATCGCCCTTCCGCCATGTCGATATTGCTTGGGGGATGTATCCATTTGGAGGAAACAGAAGTTTTCGAGCTCGAACATAACTTCTTCGAAACTTAGTCTGTCCCTATATGCAAACTATAATTTGTAAGTAGGGGTGTTGCTGCCTTGAGAGAACTGAGCGGGACACTCCTGCAGGACGAGATATTTTTCTGGATATTTATGTTTAAATTTATCGACGAACTTAGTAAGAATATCAGCACGGTCACATTTGCTGTCTAGCAGTTTTACCATGATTTTGACTCTTGGAGGCTATTTTACTGCTTCCTTATTTAGGGTGTCTTTGTCTTTATTGCTTTACTTCACACTATCTTTGTCTTTGTCCTTTTATTTGACACTATCCTTATGACTGATTTCTTTGAGCATAGGCGGCAGGGAATCTCTACCATCTTTTTGGTTGTGAACGAGACTTTCCAATAGTACCAAAATATATAAGACCTGATTCTGCCCCTGGTGGTTTTGATCCTGATACATCTGCATATCGTATTCGAGGGTGATTTTGTATTTATTATTTTTGCAGTTAAAATTAATGATAGAGTTCTCATAGACCTTGTTATAGAATCGTTGTCTCGGCCTAGTGCAGGTCAACGGCATGCCGGGATAATCAAATTTTTATGTCAGTTTAGTACAGCAGTGCATATTATGGAGAGTAAGACCCACAGTAAAGGTTTCCCGTAGCTTTTAAAAGAGGACATCAAGCTTGTTTACCAACGAGAATTCATCCAAAAAGCTCAGTCTTGGCATTTGCATAAACTCGGCATCGTCCCGATTCATTGCGAAACCAAGTCGTGGCTCTGTCGACCTGTCAACTCTGTCAAGAAAGGGAAGTCCTGTGCTGAACTATAGTTCCGAATATCTGAAGAACACTTTGATCGAGTTCCACTCTGGAAATACAATGCTAAAGTCGATACTGATTGGATCAAAGCCAAGGATCTCCACATTCTTGTATGTATTCTTGAGGCTCTCAGCCTTTTATGCGTGGAAAATAGTGCTTGCCCAGACCGAGTGCAGGTCCACCATAAATGTGCTTACCAGCTTCTCCTTGTTGAATTTGTTACGGGGACAAACTACTTGCAGCTCCTTCTTTTCCGAATCGAAAGAAAACTTGAAATCTGATTTGCCCCGATTAATAAACGACCTGATGCGGCCGTCGGGGAGCCAGCGAGACATCCTATCTGAGTCTTCGGGACTTCTGATTATTATGAAATACTTATTATCTGGGATTTCTCGAAAGTACAACCACTTATGATTGGCTGACATTATTGCCGATGATGACAAAAAAAAGGGTAATAGTGATTCTAAATATTATAAATAATAATATTGTTATAAAAATGTTATTGTTATTATATTTAACTAACTAGGATTCTCTTAATATTTTTTTAAAAGAAATTAATTCATTTTTAAGATCTCTTATTAATTGTAGTGTTTTTGGTAGTATGTTGAGGTTAATTAATGGTAATTTTAAGGATCTAGAATATAAAAGAATATCACTAAATACGCATATATCTAAAATATGCATATCTTCAAGTGTATACTATACTTAAGATACCAACATTTTTCCTACTATCTATAAACCATTTTAATTTATCAATTACAACTTAAAATATCCCATGTAAGAATCATCAAGACTTTTTGAAGCCAGATATTCGCCAAAGACTGCTCCTTCTCACCCCGATGCTCATGAAGAGTGCTCAACCCTCTTTCAGGCTAGATATGCAAAACAGACCCACTCACATGGTAAGAAAACCCAGCAAACCTACCCTGTTGAGGGAATCGAATCCAGACTCAACACTCCAACAAACTTTGAAGTCCCCTAAACCTACCTCCATCGAAGAAAGCCTCAATTTTTGGTCGGCGAAATCATTCGAATCGAGTAAATTCAGATTAATTCTCAAAAATATATCGATCAGGATGTGGTGGTGGCTGGATGGGCCAACTCGGCTCGTCTCCAAGCTGCTGACACACTTCTGTTCATCGAGTTAGTTGACGGAAGCACCCCTGTCCCCTTGCAGATTGTGATCACAAAAGATGCGGAAAACTTTGAAGACTTAAAAAAAATAAAGAAGTCGTATTCGCTTAGGGTGAAGGGAAAATTGATAAAGTCCCAAGGCAAAGGACAGGCTGTCGAATTAAGTGTCGTGGGAAGACCCAACGAGGTCGTTAAGATCTTGGGACGATGTGACGATGACAAGTATCCTTTAGGAGGAAAGTTTTTTAAGCCTGAATATTTGAGAGAGATCGCACATCTCAGACCCCGAACACAATTGATGGGCTGCATGTCCCGAGTGAAGAACAGCTTGGCTTATGCAACACACCTCTTTTTCCAAAACAACGGTTTCTTATATGTGAAGACCCCGCTGATCACAACCTCCGACTGTGAGGGTGCTGGTGAGATGTTTCAGGTGACCACTATCCTTCCCGAGTCGGGACTGATCAAAGATATCCCTCAAGTTGAGGGTAAAATCGACTACACCAAGGAATTCTTCAAGAAGGTTGCCAACCTAACTGTATCAGGACAGTTGGCAGTTGAAAACTACTGCTGTGCTCTCTCCAATGTGTATACCTTCGGGCCCACCTTCCGTGCTGAAGTCTCCCATACCACCAGACATATTGCCGAGTTTTGGATGATCGAGCCAGAACTAGCCTTCGCAGATATGTTTGACGTGATGGAGTGTGCTGAAGCATACATCAAATACTGTATTGAATTTGTGCTTGCCAACAACATAGAAGATCTCAAATTCTTGGCTGATAAGGTCAAAAAAGGATTAATCGAGTATCTGCAAGGGATTGTGGCTGGTCCATTCGCACGTGCCTCTTACACTCAAGCAATTGAAATCTTGGAAGATGCCATTAAACACAAAGGTGCCAAGTTTGAGAATGAAGTGAAATGGGGCGTTGATCTCGCTTCGGAGCACGAGAAATTCCTGTGCGACAAGATCTTCCACAAACCCACCATTTTGTACAACTATCCAAAGGACATTAAAGCCTTTTATATGCGTTTAAACGAGGATGGCAAGACTGTGGCATCATTTGACGTTCTAGCACCCGAGGTATTTTGAATAATAATAAAAAAAAAAATATATTATCAAACTCAAAACTTATTTTTTTTATATTTAGATTGGTGAAATTGTGGGAGGATCGCAAAGATAAGAAAGACTAGACAAGCTCGAAGCAAAGATCGAGGGTGTAGGACTCAAGAAAGAGAACTACTGGTGGTACCTTGATCTCAGAAAATATGGCACTGTCCCCCACGGAGGGTTCGGCCTTGGCTTCGAGAGGCTTGTCATGATGTGCACGGGAATCGAGAACATCAGAGACGTCGTACCTTTCCCAAGAGTCCCAGGAAATGCTGAATTCTGATTTATAAAAAAACAAATCATTTTATGAAAAAAGCTAAAAAAAACATTTGATATCTTTTAAGAAAAGCATAAAAAATTATCCTTCATCAGAAAAATATAATAACTATAGAAAAATATACATATTATTTGTTTTTTTTCGTTTCGTTTCATTATCACTTACTCTTTAAAACAATATGAAAAACTATCAAAAATGAATGCTTCATCGTCATAAAGAATGATTAAAAAATATATAAAAATACAAAACTAATACAAATGAATACCTGCTTTAAAAAAAATAAAGATTAAAATATATATAAACTTATATTATTTTAATTTAACAAAAAAATGGATTGTGAACTACCTAGCTTCTTTGAGCGTTCCGAAAAGCAAATTACAGACGTGGAAATTGTCACCGGCACACTCTTCTGGGATAAGACCTGCACGAAGCCACTCACTCTCATCCTCACTCCGCAACATGTGCTTCTCCAACCAGAACCCAACATGCAGCCCAACTCTCCTTAACCTACGACCTCTCAGTCTCTCTACAGGTTCACCCTGGATTTCTAATGCAAGTTCACCCTGTTGAAAGAGGAAGTTCCGGGACCTGACGGCCCTAAAATGACGGGCGACCCTTACGGCCTTAAATTTTAAAAATACCCTCCCTAAGGATCTATTGAATTCTATTGTAGAAGCAAAGCATAGCTATTGGTTTGGAAGGAAGAGCTAGCCAAGCGGATGAATCAGAGAGGATTCCATCAGCTCTATAAACCTTATCGTAAAATTGGAAAAGGAAACTCTGCCACAGTAATAACTTATTCAATTAATACCTCCATTGTTTTTTGTCGACATTATTACTCTTTTGCCAAAATCATGTTTTTGCTATTTTATATTTAACACAATTTGAATTGAAAATTATGAGATTATAATAAAATTATACAGGTCTACCTTGCTGAACGATTAGAAGATAAGAAGAAAATAGCTGTCAAAGCATTTGCCAAGGAAGCACTGACGGTCGAGCTGAAGGGCAAATAGTCTCTCATGAACGAAATCAAAGTAATGAGAAACCTGGAGCACCCCTGCCTTATGAAACTGTACGAGGTCTTCGAAACTGACAACAGCTACTACCTGGCCATCGAACACCTCGAAGGAGGGCAGTTGTTCGAAAAGCTAAATGTACTTTATTCTTAAATTAAGTTTTCTTGTTTTATTAAGATGTTTTAATTTTTCCATATTTTTACTCTTTATTGCTTTAAAATGTTAATATTATTCTGAATATGTATATATGTATATATTATATAGAATCGAAGATTTAGACTCCACGAAATTCAAGATATGTTGCGAAACCTCATCCAAGGTCTACTTGAAATGCACTCGAAAAGGATTATTCACAGAGATCTAAAACCAGAAAATCTCATCTTCCGAACAATCGGTTCCAACGATATCGTCATCGCTGATTTCGGACTTGCGACTTGGGCCGATATAAATGAGTACATCTTTGTGCGATGCGGCACTCCCGGATATGTTGCTCCCGAAATCATCAACTCAAAAACAAAGAATGGCCAGCAGCCCATCAGCGATGTTTTTTCCCTCGGCGTAATCACTCATATTCTGGCAACAGGTCGATCCCCGTTTCCTGGAAAATAATATAATGAAGTCCTCGCTTAAAACAGAGTGTGTCATTTCAGTTTCGGCCTGGAAATCTACCGAACCGTCGATGAGGCACTCATGGATTTGATCATGAAGATGATGGAAGTGGTTCCCGAGAAGCGCATCAAAACTGAAGACTTACTCTCCCACTAGTTCTTCAAAAGAGAGTACCCCTAGAAAATGATGATGCTATCCTCAAATCCTAGCGATAACAACGACGACTGTCCTTACAATATGTTGAAAAACACCATGAGAAAGAAAGATATGACTAAAATGCAAGACTCAGTTGGCACATTCTACATGGCCAAACCCAATATTTACAAAGGGACAGATTCACAATACATGTCGATGACCAGCAATGAATCGACAACTGTGGTCCAAAGCCCGGAAAGCATCAAAGGCTCTAAATTTATGTTGAAAAGGCAGCGAGATACTGATGCGGGCGTAACCTCTCAGTTTAAGGCTCTCGGAGGAGGCGAACCGCGAAAGCGTCCAAATAAAATTGCAGAAGATCCCCGTGTGGGACTTGACGATTTGCGAGATAAAAGCGAAAATACTGACAAGAAGATGTGATTTTTGATTATTTTGACTTTAAATTCATACGTCGATTAATTTTTAAAGTAATAATCTTAGTGATCGTTAGATAAGAAAAATAACAGATTTGACCTATAGATATGTTTTATTTAAAAAAACATATCACTTTTTACCTTAAGTTAATTATTATGACTGTTTTTGCTTGAATTTGAAAGTATAACCATTTGTGGTCAATCAGTCTTCGATTAATTATACGGAATAATGATGAGACTGAGATGATTTCATCTTCCGTGCCATTCATTGGTATTTTTTATGTTATTT
>JAHDVE020008398.1:0-37209 GCA_022606495.2 Halesus radiatus | reverse complement strand
AGTCCGATACGCCTGTCGAGACATACTTTTTGTGAAAATTACCATTAATGACCTGTTCACGACCGTGCATCAAGAAGAAAGGCGTATAACCTGTTGCAAAATTTACCGAATTATTTAGGGCTGACTGAATATGTGGCAGAAATCTGGACCAATTACGCTGGTCAGACTCGGACAAAATAGACAGTGCTGTACCTATTGTTTGGTTATAGCGTTCGACGACATTGTTTTGAGGTGTGTAAAATGCGTTGTAAAAGGGTGGAGGCACATTATAATCAGACAGTAACTGTTTAAATTCTTTAGATATAAATTGTTTACCGTTGTCGCATACAAATGTTTGTGGAACGCCATGAACAAGAAAAATGTGCTGTTCTACATTTTTTACAATACTTTTTGTGGTAGCATTTCTAAGCGGAAAAATCCAGGTATATTTAGAGAACACATCTACGATTGACAATATATACATAAACACAGAGTAACTACGTGGCAGTGGACCGACTAAGTCTATTGAAAGCATTTGCATGGGTCTGGTTACAATCTTAGGATTTGAAGAGATGCCCGCTGGCGCAGATGTATTGATTTTATGTGCTTTGCATGTTTTACATCGATTAACAAAATTCTTAACATCCTGGTACATTCCTGGCCAATAAAAATGTAAATGCACCTTTTTGTAAGTTCGAAATACTCCCGGATGGCAAGAAAGATCCGCTTCGTGTTCTTGTTTTAATATTTCGGTTCGCTTTTCAAAAGGACCAACCAGCTTCCACGCCGTATCTTCACAAAGAGCGAAACGAGTTTTGCTATGCCTAAAGAGATCATTACCCCTAATTTGAAAATTGACAAAACGTTGGGGTGAATTTTTACAGTTTGTAAATAATGTGTTGTACCATTTATCGTTTGTTAAATGAATCGTGGTAGGTATATCCGTTGATGTCACTAATGCTACCTCCATGCGCGACAGTGCGTCCGGTACCGTATTTAGTTTACCTTTTCTATGAACAACGTCGAAAGAAAATTGAGAAAGACGAGTTGACCAACGAGCTAAACGACCTGTGGGGTTTGTTAGAGAAACTAACCACTGTAGGCTCGAGTGGTCCGTACTTACAGTAAAGTGTGTTCCTTCAACATACGGTCTGAAATGAGTGACAGAGTCTAGAACCGCAAGTAGCTCGCGCTCCGTAACACCATAATTACGTTCATGAACGTTTAAGCAACGCGAAAAATAACTTACCGGGTGTTCTTCACCATTAAAATTTTGTGTTAATACACCGCCTATCCCGACTGCGCTAGCATCACAATGTATTACAAATGGTAATTTGAAGTCAGGACAGTTAATAACCGGCGCTGTTGTCAGTGCCTCTTTTAATTGGTTAAACGAATTTTCCGCTGCCTTGGACCATACAAAATTGCTTACTCCTTTCCTTGATCCTGTAAGTTTAGTCAGAGGAGCTGCTATCGTGGAAAAATCTTTAATGAAACGACGATAATAACCGCATAATCCTATGAAAGCCTTTATTTGTTTTGAGTTCTTCGGGATCGGGTACTTTTTAATGCATTCTACTTTAATGGGATCTGTTCTCAGTCCTTCCGAATCTACAATATATCCCAAATACTTTAACTCCTTTTTACAAAATTCGCTCTTTTTTAAGTTTATTGTTAGTCCGGCTTCTTTTAAACGATAGAAAACCTTCTGCAAAAGCTTTAAGTGCGATTCAAAATTTTCCGAAATTAATATTAAATCATCTACATATCCAAATACGTTATCATCAAATTCTGGGCCAAACAGTTTATCTATTAAACGTTGCAATTCACTAGGTGCATTTTTTAGGCCGAAGGGCATACGCGTAAACTCATAAAGACCATACCCCGGAACAACAAATGCCGTTACAGGAGCTGAAGATTCATCTAGAGCAATTTGCCAGAACGCTTTCGAGAGATCTATAGAAGAGATGAAACGCGCACCCCGTAGCTTATCTACAATCCGAGATACATAAGGTAGTGGGTATGAATCTCGCCGAATGACGCCATTAATTTTACGACTGTCTAGGCAGAATCTCGCAGAACCGTCTTTTTTTGTTACCAACAGAACCGGGCTAGACCAAGCCGAACGTGATGGACGCACAACTCCCAAAGCTAACATATCTTTCAATTCAGCTTCTAATAGGCGTTGACGTGCTGGAGACAAAGGATAGGATCGTTGTTTTATCGGTTGACCCGTGGTCTCGATATGATGTTGTACTAGGTGCGTAAGTCCTAATCCGCATTTTTCAAAAGATATGTTTTCAAATTGTCTAATTATTTTTTGCAGCTTACGATTATCTCCGGAAGTAAGAAAATTGGCTGCAGTAACTTTTCGAATCTCACCCACCGTATTCTTCAAATTACTGCTGTCCACCCTTGGGAACAATTGAGGAGCTAATTGGAATTGTTTCCAAAAGTCGACCCCTAAAATAATCGTAGCTGATAGAGAAGGAATTATGAAGAAAATAATTTTTTCCGTTGTTTCCCTATAAGTTACTGGTACCTCTATTGTGCCAATAATATCCTGACGCTTACCATCAGCAGTTGTGACGAATGATTTACAACTAATTATTTTTAATCCTAAATTAACAAAATATTTGTAAGTGTTTCCACCAAAACAACTTACAGAAGCACCGCTGTCAAAAAGACATGAAAAAATTCTATTCGAAATAACAATATTAACATGAGGCCTTGTGTCATTTCTATTGTGTTCCAGAGGCATAGATGCGTCCATCGTTTGCGCTCCTGAACACCTTAGATTGCCAGAAACTTCAGCCGATTTCCCCCCATCTTCGTACGCAAGATGGTGAAAACCGTACTTTAGTTTTTTTGAACTATTGTTACGAGAATTGTTGCCTAATTTTCTCTTCCTACAAAAATTCCACGTATGCCCCTGTATATTACAAAAATTGCATTTCAAATCGGCTCTATTCCCAGGAAAAGAAGAAGAAGGAGATTGATTATTAATTCTCTTATGAAAATAAGTGGTGTTAGTATTTCCCTTATGCGTGTTGTTTATTGCTGGCTTCGCAGTAAACATTTCTAGTTGTTCACAGACAGCAACTAATTTATCAAAGTCGGAAGTGTCACTTGAAGCAAGTACACTTGCATATTTGTTTAATAAACTATGCTTGGCTAGTTTTACTAATTGCATTTCGGATAAATTGTCAACAAGTTTAGAGTTAGCTCTTTTTAAATTCGCGACAAAATCTGCTACCGACTCGTCCGATGATTGTCGCATATTATACAAGTTACGCGACGCCTGCACTTGTGCATCTTCACGTTCGTAACGCGCTAGTAACAATTGCTGCAGATCTCTCCACGTCAGATTGTCTTTACATATAGAGCGAAACCATGTAGCTGCTTTTCCTTCCAGCAAATCACCAAATCCGAGGACAACATCCTCTATTTTTGTTCTCCTGCTTCTACACAATTCTTTTATCTTATACAAGAAATCTCTGACGTCAGAGGTTCCGTCATATTTCAAATCCCATTTGTAAACTCCTATCTCGCCACTTGTTGAATAATAATAATTATTTGTTATATTTGTAACCTGAGATTCCGTGGGTTTATTATTTGAACCTAAAACTTCTTTAAGAGACGCGTTAAATTTACGTGCTTGTGCCCGCATTTCCGCAAGAGTCGCCTCCGGAACGATTTCTTTTTCCTCTAAAATAGTGGACAATTCCTCTTTCGAACAACTGTTAATGTTGTTAATCTCCATTGTAAACAGAATTAAATTACTTATTTATAAATTATCCGAGACGCAAACAATCGTGTACACGCAACACCATCTATTGTCAAAGTCATGAATCATTTTAATTTCATTTATTTAAATTTATTTGCATTAGTTTTAGTTACCGACGCCAGGAAATGCCTGTGTCGCAAAAATAATTACCGTTTCTTTCAAGAATAACAATGTCACAAATATGCAAAAAATTACGACAATTAATATTTACCAACCTTCTAATGGCGTGATCGCTGACCTCATGTATGCAAACATATACATAAACAATATTATGATATAATTAATAATATTTCTGTATCAATCCATACATCACACCACACGAACTTCACCCATCAATTCCCGAGTCCGTGTCCATAATATCTTAAATATTATTCACAAAAAACGTTGAGGCGCCATAATGTAGCGTAAAATGATACGACGGCTATTGTTCTCTCATCTCAAGATTCGTGGGTGAGAATGATGGTGAAGCACAGGGAAGTGGGATGTATTGATTGATACAGTAAATAAAACCCTTGTAAAAGGAAAGAACATAAATTTACTGATTCTATAACCACGTCTATCATGGTTTAGCAAAGAAAAGAGTAAAGAGAAGGATTGATCCCAACACGAAAAGGTTCAAACAATAATTGATGGCTCTCATGGTCCGACTCCTCTCCTCAGCATCATGGAAGGCCTCTCCAGGTCCAGATGCTCACCGATCGTAGTAATCTCCAAAAAGAAGTCTAGGACGACTCTTCTGAAGCGCCATCCGCCATAGCCTCTTCCGTGGGGTCCAGACAATGGAATATGCAGATGCTACCTTATGTCCTTTTTGGTCCGCTCATCACTTCTTCCGAGATTTTCACCACAGCAGCAGGCACGCGCGGTTTGGCTTCATCGCCTCACAATCCGGCCATCGATCAATCAATAAAACAAAAAAAACACACCCACTTCGGGCAAATTCAGTAGACGCCCTCCGACGTCAAACAAAATAGAAAATCAAATACATAATCTCTCCCAAAAAACACACGTCGATCACGACCGCTCCAGTCAGGTTATGTCGCCCGCCATGTTGAGTTGCTCCCTTCCGTCCGCCGTCTCCCATAGACATCCTCTCACCAATCTCTTCCGTAGACAATTATCCCAATCATAGACTCGGGGTCAGTATTTACGTTACAACATTATAAATTATGTACGGCAAATTTGTGTTCCAACGTAAATTGGTAGTTTTTAATTTAATTTAAAGTCCACCATAATGCTGGTTTTAATATTTTTTATTACATTATATTTTAAAAGTAGACGGGTAAATTTTTTTTTTAAATCACCGTAAGACCCCAAATAATTTTTGAAGGTCCTTTATTGGCCTATATTTCATTAAACCAAAATTAAATAAATTACTTCTATTCCGTACTAGATATTAACTATACTTTTTGATGAAGGAAAATTTCATTAGGTTTAGGTGAGTATTTTTGCCTCAAATCCAAAATTAAGTTTTGCATGAAACAGGCCGCGCAGCCGTTCCTCTTAAGGGATTTTCCGGACTACTGGCGCAATGCCTCTTGGGAAGGGTGGCGGGAACAAGAATCCCCTAGCACTGTTTCAGAGGGACTGCCTTGGTGTCCTAGCGACGGGTTGTTCTAAGTATTCTCAACTTGTTTATTTTGGACGCTTTTGATTTATTTAATGCTAATGTTCCTCCGCGTACCACTTGGTTATATGAGGACTACAGACGCGGAGAACAGAGCCACCACGTTTATAAGAGTCACTTTTGTCAACCGTAGGAATAATGTACTAACCAATCTGGAATGTGTATTTTACTAACCTCCTTCAAAGTTAACGCTATGCAGAGACACTTAGGATTTCGAACAATTGACAACATTAGTTTCGTTAAAATAAAATTGAAGTCCTTGACGTGCACCCTGAAGGAGTAATCATTGATGTAACGTGCAAACAGGCACATCGAAATTATGAGCTTTATATCGTAGCATTAGTTTATAATATTTTAAAAAAACAACATGAATATTCTCTCTCCATAATGAACCGTAAGAAATAGCCCACATAGAAAGACAAGTCACCACAAACCTGATCAGAGGTCTCCTTTGCATCCAGTTGGTCCACTTCTGAAGATTACAATTGATTGTTTTTTTTACTTCGAATTCACATAAATTGTCTTTTCATGCTACAACAAGGAAATAATGTCGGAGAGAGAAATACTTGTTTCTTCCATAAGGAGTGCAATACTAAAGAGTTTTATTCTGACCGCCAATCGTCAGCAAAAGGGCACGTCCCTGACCTCTGTTGTGCAGTTTGGAAATACCAAACAAATTAGGGTGCATTCCAGAGCAAAGAGGCTGGATAGGTCATTTCCGAGAGAGAACATGTAAAAAAATGTTGTTTATAAAAAGAATATAAATATTATACTACCAATATTAAATATGATTCTAATATATAAAAATCAAATGATGTGGTGCTCAACCAACTATAAGTTACTTATACCAAGGTGGGAAAGTAGTGTGTAACTTCAACTGTGCAAGAGTTGAAATCGTAATTGTATTTTTAAGAGTAGCAGTATCTCCAACTCCATCTACAACTGCGGCTGGGAGCGCTGCCCGAAGAATGTTCGGTCCACTGTGCTGATGCTGCTAATCTCGTGTCATAAACCGCTGTACATTTCTGCTGGTCCCACGCGGCTGGATTTGTCTGCCTTCTCAGAGGTAACTTTTTTTTAAATGTATTTTTTTTTTAAACATGTGTATTTCATACAGAATTTAAAAGATTCTGCTTAAGATTTTATTCACTGGACATGAAGTACCTGTATAGAATTTACAGATATACAATTTGTGGTATTGCTTGTATTACAAAATTAAAAAGTGTGTATTTTTTAGTAATGATCTTTAAGATGACCTTTTTGATTTTTTTATATTTTTATATGAATACCGCACAAGAGTCCCAACTGCTCCCAACCGTCTGAGACTATGGCATTCCCATTTGGGGAATCTTGTGAGGCTGAAGGTATTGGGGAGGGGAAGGAGAAGGGGAAGAGGAAGGTGGGGAAAAGGGGAAATATCTGGCTATTCAGATCTGATCACCAAACACGGCTAAAAAGCCATTTCAAGCAACGTTTCAATTCTGAATGGTGGTCTTTCACCAGGGCGATACTGAGAGTATCTTCCATTCTGGAACGTGCGCAAATATACTATATATTATTTTTATTTAAATAATTGCGAAACAACACAAATTAATTAAATAAAATTTACTTGCGCACGCCGGGATTTGAACCCGCGACCTTCGGATTCGTAGTCGAGAGCCTTACCCTCGACCATGGAGGCCGTCATCTTATTGGGCTTGGATCTTATTACTAATTATCATGTTTGTATACCACCTCATGTACGCATTTAGGCCTTAGAAAAAATAAGGCGTTGCCTACATAACCTTTCTCCGCCTTAACGGTTAGCAACCAAAATACGCACTATGCAGGTTGCTAACCCAAAAAATAATACGAATGATTTATCTGCTAATTCTATACAGATAATAATTAAATGTATGAGACAATAATGAAACTGTAATCTCTTAAATTCCATATGAAAGACGTACTGGAAGTACGTTCCAGTACGTTTAAAATTGCTTTCACTGATTTTTAAACGGTACCAATTATCAGACATTTTCGGGAAAAAAAATCATAGTACTTAAGAATTACAGTTTGAGGATTTTTGTATTTTGAAACCTTACATATTTTATAGAAATTAGACATAAATCATTTGTGGTATTGCTTGAGTTATAAACCTATAACGAGATGTTTAGGGCCAATTTTAAGTGCTGGCCTTAAACAAATTCTAAAATCAATAATTTTTTTTCCAATTCATTACCGAAGTGAAAGCAAAGTATACTAAGATAAGAATTTAGTTTTGTACATATATGTAGGTTGCTGGTGTGAAATATGATTTTTTGACATGCATTTTTTTCTATATTACAGATAATCAAGATGGCATTCTCATTTTACGCCCTTCTTCAAAATGTAGACACACACGCTTAAACCCAGATTTTCATAAAAATGTAAAACTTTTTTTATTCTAACGCATGTTCGTCGCTTGTTGAAATGCTTTCAGGCACGTTTTGCGATACTTTATGGATATTTTCTTTTTGAACTTGAAAATCACTCTTGGTATACATTTTTACGATGATCGGATAATTCAATACACGTATGAATCGGCACACTTTTTAAAAGTGATATAAAATCACTGAAATTACAAAAAAACTTGTCTGAAAACAAAATCAAACCTAACCTAATTAAACTTTAAAAAATGGTTATTTAGGTTCGGTTATAATTTCTTCAAAAGATTGGTATTCACTTTGTGGCGTCATTGTTAATAAATGAATTAAAAATTACTTGTAACCACCATTTTATTAATACATAGATATCAACATATTTCGAAAGCGAAGTTTTTCTCATCAGGAATTAACAGAATACTAAATATTAAATAATATTAATAATAAATAATATTCTGTATATTCCCGATGAGGAAAGCTTCGCTTTCGAAACATTTCGGTAAGTATATATACAATAAAGTGGTGATTACAAAGTAATTTTTAATTCATTTATATATTAGGTTAGGTTATGTTTTCAGTCTAGTTTTTTTCGCTATTTTTTTCGAACTTTTAATGATTTTAAATCACTTTTAAAATGTGCCGATTCACACGTGTGTTGAATTGTCATGGAATTATTTTCAACCTCTCTGAAAGCAGCGTGCAGCTTTACAAATGGCAATGTATAGTGGACAACAACTATAACACACTATTTAAATCTTTGATTCTAGGTCTTTGGCTAAAAAATGTGTCATTTGTGATAAAAAAATAAAAACTGATAAATTATGCCTTTATGATTACATTCAATTCGGAAAATCTATCAAACTTATAGTAATATAGTACCGTTCTATATCTCCTAAACACTCTTTATCATCTTAGGTATTTTCTTATATTTTTCTCTTATTCTAACGTTAAATACACCTCTCTCTATTACTGTTTTAGTTTTAAGTTTAGCACTGTCAGTATTGGTTTGCAGCATTAATAAATGTAGTGGTTTACATAAAAATCATTTGTTTAATTTAATCTTGGAATAACTTCATTTACACAACACATTAATCTAACCCACATCCAATCTCAAAACTTTCGTTAACCCTTCTGTTTCCTCTCCAAACTTTGTTCCCACTAATAAACAATCTGTCGCAGCCGACTCCATGCTTTTGTATCCCCCTTGAAATGTTTTATAGTTTTCGGTTAGTTTTTTTTTCGATTGAAGTAACGTTGAATTTTTTTCCATTATGTGTGTATAAGTTAGGAATTACACAGAAAGCATATTTTTTTTAAACTTAATTTAAATATTTAATTTTGAAGAGTTTTATTCAGTATATACATTTGTTACTTTATTTTATTTATTTGCTACCGGTTTCGACACATCCGCATCATTCATTAGTATTCTTAAAACTAACTGGATGTGTCCAAACCGGTAGCAAATAATAATAATAATACTTGGATGACTTGTATAGCGCCGTTTTTGTAAAAAATCATCCCAAGGTCGCTGTACAAATACTACTTGCTAGGGTTTATCTTATTATGTACAAACAGATACAGAAACATACTTACCTGGCAGGTCACTCCATATTGTGAGTGAAAGATACTTTCAGTATCACCCTGGTGAAAGACCACCATTCAGAATTGAAACTTTGCTTGAAATGGCTTTTAGCTGTGTTTGATGACCAGATCTTAATAGCCAGGTATTCCCCACCTTCCTATTCCCCTTCACATTCCCCTCCCCAATACCTTCAGCTTCACAACATTCCCCAATTGGGAATGCCATAGTCTTACTGGCTCCAGACGGTTGGGAGCAGTTGGGATTTTAAAAAAATAATATTAAAACGTTAAATTACAAATAAAATTAAGTATCAAATGTACATAGTGGATAAAACTCCTCAAAACTCCTCAAAATTCCTCAAAACTCCTCATTAAAATACTTTTTATTTATTTATTCTATTCTCTTTACTGGCAAATTAAGCAGGAACAAAAAATACTACAAGGTGTTTAAATTGTGGTGTGTAACGTGGTAATTACAAGTAGTGCAAATGGTTTATTTGTTTTATTGTATCGTGAACACCTCATTAAGAGAACCTGTGCTGAGGTGTTCACAGGTTTTAGTTTTGGTATTTGGTATGTGTACTGCTGCTGATTAGTTATTTTACTACGTAAAAAATATGTGTACCCTTTTTTTGATCCAGTCTGAAATATTATAATTGTACTGATTTGGTGGCAGGATTGGCAATCTTCAACATGATGTCGACTCTATCGAAATTTAACTAACCGAAAAACAGTAAGCCGTGATATTAATTTAAGGCTCATTCCTCATGAAATGTCGTAACTTATTCGTGTCCGAAACCTCCTGCCTTAGTGGACCCCTTGACCTGTGCAAAGTGTGCCATGTGGTAAAACGTTAAAATGTTAATGATACATAATTACGAAAGGAATGGTGCTGTTGAAACAAGTTTCGGATTAATTGTAATATGTATGAATGAAGAAAGGAGTGTAACGAGAATATATGACGCGAATGTGAATGGAAGAAGAAGCAGGGGGCGCCCGAGGAAGACATGGTGAATCAAATACTTGAGTCGGGCCATGTCAGAAGTCGGAATAATAGAAGAAAACGTATGAGACGATGTATGAATGTGAATGAAGCAAGAAGTGTATGCTAAGATCGGGTTGTTTGGCGGTACGTCCTCTCTGCCCACCCTTGCGGAGAAACGGCGTGATGGTTAGTTAGTTGGATAGTTTTTTTTATTTTTACATATATTTTTTATATGAATACCGCACAAGATTCCCATCGCTTCTGGGCCTGTTGGCTAAGATCAAAGCGTAGTGTAGTGAGTGTAACTGCTTCCAACCGTCTGGAGCCAGTGAGACTATGGCATCCCCAATTGGGGAAATGTTGTGAGGCTGAAGGTATTGGGGAGGGGAAGGAGAAGAGGAAGGGGAAGGTGGGGAAATACCTCGATATTCAGATCTAGTCGCCAAATACGGCTAAAAGCCATTTCAAGCAGCGTTTAAATTCTGAATGCTGGTCTTTCACCGGGGCGATACTGATCGATATATCGATACCGATATCTTCCACTCTGGAACGTGCGCAAATATACTGTATATTATTTTTAAATTAATTAATTGTGAAACAGCACAAATTAATTAAATAAAATTTACTTGATCACGCCGGGATTTGAACACGTGACCTTGGGATTTGTAGCCGAGAGCCTTACCTCTTGACCATGGAGGCCGTCAGTTAATAATTTAGTTTGTTAATAATTTATTGTTCGCTGAAAATATAAGAAATTTGTTTGTTTTCTGTTTCGTTTTTTGTTGTTTTCGGTTTTTGTTTTTTTTATTTTTATTATATATTTTTTTTTTTTCATTGCGTTTTTTTACGCGCAATGAGCACACATGCATGTTAGAATGAATATAATAGAGTTAATATTTGAATGTGAAGTGTAGGTACGTCGTTATGCATACTTAGTTCCTGCTTTTGACACGTTATAGTGGTGCGGTCGATGTGGCGTGTGCGGCGCTGCATTTCGCGGTTGGTACTTCACGCGTATTTTAGAAAACGAAGAATGTTTTCTTGCAATAATTTTACAAATTTAATTAATATTTATATTTTTGAGCGAGTAAGGGAGGGTAGGCTGTGCTTATGTGCCTTTATAGACGACATCCCTCTGTCAACCAGTGTGTTACAAAACCTTTTCAAAACTCATTAAGAAGCTTTGCCGAATGTTATCTTTCCTCCATACCCAAGATGATCTTTTGACGCTGTGTGAAATATATGATTTTCCTTCAAAGTAAAGATATTTGCCAGTTCATTCAGAGTAAAGTCACGCGCACAACACCGGCGCCTACTTTTAGGGTCCGTTTCAGTTTAAGGTTTTTTGAGTATCCATGTTTTATATTCCTCCCCGTAGGAGATCAGTATTCCTGCCAGGTTATCAATATCGCCTCGGGACCAATACCTTGTACTTCCCAGGTCATTTATCAAATATTAAAATAAGGGAAGTTATACACGTTTTCTTTAATAAGAATATTTTGTTGAGTAACAACCATAGATAATAGATGATAAACTGGGGAAATGGGCCATGAACCATTACTAGTATGAAACTGCGCGTACAATGCGTGCCATAAACATCGCTCATCCATATTACTATAAATCACATCAACGTACAGCGGCGACCCGCCTTTGTTTTTACCTGCACACTATATGCATAACTTTCATTAACTCCGCAGCTTTTATAGTCCGTGCAGTTTATCCGTATTTCAGCGTCGGTCGGCACGGTTCCTTGCCATATTTCCCTTGTTTCTATTATCTCTAATAACATCTAACACGTAAAGTAAAGTTATTTATTTTTCTTAAATTTAAGAAATGTTAATGCTTCACGCCAGTGGGAAAGTGGCAACCAAAATTGGGGTATATAGTAAGGGTTAGAGAAGTGAGGAAGGGAATGAGATAAGAAAGAGGTAAGTTGAGAAGTACATGATTAGTCGCACATCTGGTCACTGAGCACGGCTAAAGTCATTTAAAGCAACGTTTTATGGTGATATTTTACCAGGGCGATAATGAGAGTATCCTCCACTTTGAAAATATTAAATAACAATAGAATAATAGTTATAAAAAACCGTAGGAAAAGGATGTTTGTTTTGGATTCTTTTTTCGGACCATTTCTCAGAGGGCTATGAAAGTACAAAAAGTACGCAGGGATATTGAGTGTTAAGAGTCAGCACTTAAAATTGCGCTAAATGCCAATAATGCAATACAGGCAATACAGGAAATACAGGCAATACAGGCAATACAGGCAATACAGGCAAAACAGGCAATACAGGCAATACAGGCAATACAGGCAATACAGGCGATACAGGGATACAGGCAATACAGGCAATACAGGCAATACAGGCAATACAGGCAATACAGGCAATACAGGCAATACAGGCAATACAGGCAATACAGCCAATACAGGCAATACAGGCAATGCAGGCAATACAGGCAATACAGGCAATACAGGCAATACAGGCAATACAGGCAATACAAGCAATACGAGCAATACAAGAAATGCAGCCAATAAGGCAATACAGGTAATACAAGCAATATAAGCAATACAGTCAATAAGGCAATACAGGCAATACAGGTAATACAGGTAATACAAGCAAAACAAGCAATACAGCCAATAAGGCAATACAGGAAATACAAGCAATACAAGCAATATAGTTAACTATCATAATTGGAAGAAGAGCCGGGAACGAACGAGGAAGACATGGCACGATTAAGTGAATCAAATAGTGAGTTGGCCATATCAGAAGTCGGAATAACAGATGTATGAATGTGATTGAAGCAAGAAGTGTTTGACAAGATCAAGATGTTTGGCCGTCCGTCCTTTCTGCCTACCCCTGCGGAGAAATGGCGTGACGGTTAGTTAGTTATTTATAATTTTAATATCTTCATAAAATGTATAAAATCCCCCAAAGGGCGTATTCAATATAATCAACAAATTAATAAATACAAGCAACACAAAGCCGTGCTGGCCTTAAATACTTTTTGATAAGTTTATCTATCTATTTTCTATGTATTTATTCCATATAGTATTATGTTTTAGCGGTGACGACCATTGTTATCGAAAATTTTACGAGAATAGAGTCATTCACGGAGTGTAACAAAACTACACAGCAAATGGGAAATGCGGGAGCAGCAATAAAGCGCTCGCTTCAACGACTGGCGCGAGACACATTCCAACGTGGGTTGTTCTTTGTTTTCATATCCATGTGATAAACTTTCAGGTCTAATAAAATAATTTAATACTCTGTACAAACATACTAAACTTGCTATAAGAAATCTAGTTTACTAAATATATTACATATTCCATTAGCAAGATCTCCCTAAACTGTCTAATCATCACGCCGTTTCCACGCCGAGGTAGGCAGATAGGATAAATCGTTACACAACTCTGTCTTAGAACACATTTCTTGCTTCATTCACATTTATACATACTCTTTTGCTATTCTAACTCTTAACATGGCCCGACTCAAGTATTTACTTTACTTGATCGTGATCTGACTTAATTTTCAATGATATAATGTCTTCCTCGGGCGTCCTCGACTTTTTATACCATTCATTATTATTTGTACATAACTGCTAATTCTATACAAATAGCATGTGCAACTCACTGTTGAATATGGCAACCACCTCTGGTCTGGAGCCGGAAATTTCCTAAAAAAAACCCTTGCCTCTGTGCAAAAACGGGTGGTCCGTTTGATAGATTCCCGTGTCTTAACAAATGGATAGAAATCTTTAGAGCACAGTCGTCAGGTGGAAATGCTGTTCTTGTTCTACAGGTATTTCAATGGAAGATGCTCTGAGGAACTAGTGCCATTGATCCTTTTGGCATTGGTACTTAGTCGCGCGCGGAACATTTGTACATGGTTAACATTTTTCACATGAGAACGGGTCGTGTTTACTCTGTGTTTCCTCCGTCTTACAACATGATTCTTAGAGAATGTATAAATCTCATGGGTCTTTTCAAGACCCATGTTCACGCCTTCCCCTATTTAAAAGAACCTTCACGCAGTATCCTCAAGGATGCATCCTGTGTGAAGTTAATGTAAAAAAAAAATTATATCATTTTGAATGAAAATTGTACGGGACGTGTAGGACCTGCACACGAAAAAAACTGTACATAATTAGGCACCGATAGACAGCGATGCTCAACCTTCCTATTATAGCAAGGCACTTTGAGAAAGGCGTTTGATATCCCTTTGAATGCTTCAATAAATATGTTCTTGCTTCGAGAGTTGTTAAGTTATGACACTGATGGAGCAATGAGGTAGCGGTAGTGGCGTCAGCGGTTTCTTGTTCGGTAGCGGCAGGTCGCAGTTTTTAAGGAAGGGTAAAGCGGGGTCCGGGGTAGAGGCGAAATCAAAGAAGCAAATCTAGTCGAGAGCGAGACAGTCAGGCAGACCAATGGCTGGAGATGATATTCGGTCTAAGGGTGAAGTGCGAATGGCACATGTTTATATATACTATCGATACAAAAATATAAAAAAAGTTCTTACTTATGAGTATCTCGTTAATAATAATAATACTTGGATGACTTGTATAGCGCTGTTTTCGTGAAAAATCACCTCAAGGGCGCCGTACAAATACTACATGCTATGGTTTACCTTATTATGTACAAACATATACAAAAACATACTTACCTGGTAGGTAATAAGGTACTTCAGATTAAAAAGTTAAATTAAAAAGTTATCGCTGGAGAAGATATGATTTTGCACGCACAGAACACAATATTAGAAAACACTGCACATTGCATGATATTGCGCTTATTGTTTAAATCCTATTTGTCATTGATATTATATTTATTAGAAGTATATTGGCAAAAGGAGATAAATATTTATTTGAAAAATTATTACATTTTAGATTTTCGATAATTATTATTTACAGTTACAAATATTTATAATTATTTACAATGTCGCGGACTATGAAAAGTTTAAAATTTTTCTGTTAATTACTCTAGGTAGGTACTAACGGCTAGCTTCGCTATGTTAATTAGGTACGCAACTGAACCATTCATGGATATGACTTTCCGAAGAGATGAGTTTTGATCTGAATTCTGTCGAGTCTTTAATCAATCTTAGATCGTATGGCAGTTTATTCCAGGATTTAGGGTCTGACACGTTGAAAGCACGCTCACCAAACTAAGTATCTGGTGTGTGCTTTGATTCCTTGAGCCTTCTGATAGCCGATGTCATCGCTGATCTTAGACTTGACTGTCGTGAATTGGAATTTTCAGGGATGCACAGGTAAGCCGGAGCTATCCCGTTAATTGATTCAATTACCATTCAGCAGAGCTTGAACTTTGGATTCTTTCAGGACATTTGAGCCAGTGAAGTTTTAATTGTGCGCCACTTCCCTCTATGAAATGCAGATCGGTGCTGATGAGCAAAGCAGTTTTTGCATGGCCCTGGGTGTGGAGGTACCGGAACTTTCCAGAACTCGATAATTCGGAGTTACCCGCAGTTCGTCATTACCCCACTCTCATCAACACGAGGTACTCTCGTGAATGCATCAGTTGTCGACCGCAACCAATGTTGATAGAAAACTTTTGTTATTCTGTCAACTTCTGTCAACACTGATACAGCGCGTATTATAGCGGACTTGTGGTGATTTAATCACTGAAAAGCACTACACAAAGAAAAAAAAACAATAATTTTATTTGGAGTTTGTTCATAAACTAACGAACACATAAACCTAATATAAGGCAAATAAAAAACAAAAAACGGAAAATTATCTATTCACCATCTCTTAGCAATTTCACGAAATCAAAATAATACAATTCTAAAAATATTTCATTTTTAATATCATTCACATCATCATACAACAAAGAAAAACCTGCCATCATTAAAAGCGGGGAAAACAGATTTCAACTGTAAGTATCCCGCAGGATAGAGAATTTTAATTATCACAATTACTTTCTGAGTAAATCGGTGGTTACTGAAAATATCAATAAATCATTTCAAATATAATTTATTTTATTTTTTTACTTAATTTTACAAGAGAAAAAATATATAATTCAAAAAGTCGCAATAAAAATAAAATTGGCTGTGGGAAAATAAAATTATACAAGTGAGTCGTCGCAATACGACCTTATTATTGTTTGAAAATGAATTTGAAGGCCAAAACAGCTGTTACAATGATTAAAAGCTAAATTAATTGGAAAATTTAATAATAACATTGTTAAGCTTTAAATTTATAAAAAAATAACTCTACGAATTAAACCCAAAAACAATTAATTATAAAACACTTATTGAAAGACAGTAAGCTACTTGTACAATTGTACCAATCATCTGTGAAAAGGCTTCGATAAAGAAAAAAATAGTATTGCCATTATTCCTACCAAATATTCCAAGGTACAATTCATAACCTACAATCGTAATAACTAAACAACTGAAACAACTAAACAGAAATACGTAATAAAAACGTATCCTCTTTCCAAAGGTGAAAAGGTTAACGTAATTGTGGTTGACTCCGACTACTTTCACCATCATAATTCATTTGTTATCTTGGACCTTCGCAATTGTGTTAAAACTATTTAAACCAAACCCACTCTCAAAACTTTAGCCGAACAATTTTATTATTATTTTCCCATAGTTCGCATGGTTTTCTCACTTTCTGGTTGTATTTGCAAACAAACGAGGTTACCGCAGGTTTGCCACAGAATAATGGAAATTCTAACAGTAAAACATAATTCGTAAAAGCCTACACAAAGGGTAGTTAGTGGCGATGCGAGTATGATGTGGTTACATGAAATGAAAAAAAACCTAATTTTTCTGGTTATTTTACACAATATAATATCATTTCTTTTTCTATTTAAAAAATCATTGTCGTTTCTACTATTTATTACTCAGTACGGATGAGCGGAGAAAGGAGTACCATGAGACATGAAAGTGAACATTAGAAGTAGTCAGGGACTCCCGAGAAAGCCGTGGCAAGAACAAGTAAATCAAATAGCTATGTCAAATCACGTCAAAAGGCAGAATAATAAAATAGTATGGATTGGATGATATATGAATGTGAATGAAGCAAGGAGCGTTTCCAAGTTGGTTGGGGGCTACGTCATCTTTGGTGATGCTGCACGGAGGGTTTTTTTTAAGGAAAGGAAGGAGATAATGTTTTGGGAAGGAAACAGGTATGAGGGATGGGTAAGAATCTGGGGGTAAGTGTGTCTAGGAGTGACGAACGTATTAATCCATCCCTTCCACTGCGATGCAAGATCAAGGGATATCCCTCAACCGACCTCTCCCGATCCGGCCCGCTACGTAGTTGGTGGGCAGACGCATCCGCCGCCAAGATCTGGACAAATATCACCCCATGAACCCGGGCACCCCTGCTAAGTCACCTGCCGTAGCGAACGACTTGGGGTGACCTAATGCTTTCAGTCCCATTTTAGATATATTTCCCGTTAACTCAAAATATCCTACGTCTTCTTAATCCCTCCTTTGACGTTCTGTCTTTTTATTTTTTATGTGTTTTCCCTTTCTATAACATGTAAGCATGTCTCTGTTTCACTGTTCCATTACTTTGGTTTATATTTTGTCTCCCTCTTATTATATTTTGTATATTCCATCTATATCTATGCACACTATAATATGTATAGTTTTAAATATTACCCCGACGAAGCTTGGGATAAGCGAAACAGGTTGGTAATGTACATAAAATAAATTATTAGTTTGAAACAAAAGTGTTTAATGTAATAAATTTGTCAAACTATAAAGTAATGACCTTTTACGAAAACACGTATTTTATTTCTTAATATCATTACTATTTTATATTAAAATACAGCAAATTTTGTAATAAATTGTTTTGTTAGGTATCTTTAAATTCATCTTCTAATCATCATCACAGCACTATTTCGTAACGAATCATAACCATTGTTGGATTGGTGAGACTATAGTTATTGATTAATTTGTCTTTGAGGTCATCATCATGACCTGCATGGGAAGGGAAGAGAATTTATCCCCTTCAGGGACCGAGAAATCTGTTCGCGAAAGTCAAAGGTCGAACAACCCCAAAATTCCTTCAAATATATACCGAATCCTTTCATATAAAATAATTAATGATGAATTAGGCAATTAATTTGGTCTGGAAACATATTTCTGTCGTAAATTTGGTCTTTAGTTACTTAAGAGGTAAGTTTTTGTTTGTATAATAATAGAAACCACCATTCGGAATCGAAACGTTGCTTCAAATGGCTATAGCCATGTTTGGTGACTATGTATTTACATCTCCTTCCCCTCCCCATATCCTTAAGCCTCACAACATACTCAAATATGTTATTCGATAGCCTTACTGACTCCGGTTAGCAGGGACTAGTTGGGACTCTTTTTATCTTTTACTTTTTCTTATGTGAGGACCGCATTAGAGTCCCAACTGCTCTCAACGGTCTGGAGCCCTAATATGGTATCCCTAATAAGGGTATGTTGTGAGGGTGAATGTAGTGGGAGATGAGACGGGAAAAAGGTAGGTGGGGAAGTACTTTGCTATTCAGATCTGGCCACCAAACATGGCTAAAGCCATTTCAAGCCACGTTTTGATTTCGAATGGTGGTCCTTTACCAGGGCGATACTGAAAGTATCTACCACTCTGGAATGTGACACAATATACTATATATTATTTTTAATTAAAAATTTGTGAAATAACAGAAATCAGTCAAATAATTAATTTTTTGCATGGTGGTTTAATTAAATAATAGAAACAAGGAAGAGGAACATAAACGGATGCACAAATATGTCGCTAACAACCTTCACCCACACTTTGACAGTCTGCGAAGTTTGCTCGAAGTCGGCATGCTTCCATGGCATATCTTATTTTCATTGTTTAATGTTCATAAACGAAAAATGCACTCAGACCTTGTGCCATATCTATATGCTGTGTCTTGCTTAGTAAGAAAAATTTAGGCTCGTGCGTCGATAATATTACATACAAGGTGCCGCAGAATTTAGGGTAAAGAATGTCCTGATAAAAGCAAACCTCTGACAGGAAAGCAAACCAGAAGATGACAAAAGTTCGGAGGAGAATAATTAACATTCCCGTTCCAAAGGGGGTTGGGGATTGACTCACCTCATACAGGCCACGGTTGCAGACGTAAAATGCGTATTTTACTGGAAAGGGCTACAATAATAAATATTTGAGTCACGTTTGCTGTCGTTTCATCTCTTTTAGCGTTTGCATTACTTGGTGCGGGTTGTGCGAGAAACTTGAAGGATTCATTAAAATTTCAAAGTTAATATTCAATCTTTGTGTCAAGCATAATTGCACAATTAAACAGTTGGCCGATAATTTATAATAATAGAAATTGAATAGAACGTGAATAGAACTCGAACAGAACTCGAATAGTACTTGAATAGAACTTGAATAGAACTCGAATAGAACATGAATAAATTTGAAAAGAACTTTCATAGAACTAAATTTCTTTGTAATTTTGACGAAATGTTGAAATTCCCTTAATGATTAACTGCTGGGCAAAGATTGGCGATATCCGGTTAAAACGGCAGGTAGTACTAATATTTGAGTTTTACTAGAAAGAGCAAAAGGAATATTAAGAGACACCTTTTCCCTTCAGGTACGTAAAGGTACGTAAGGACTATAGAAAACCTGCGGGCTGCAGTTTGTAGGGTGAAGAATGAAGGTATGATATCCAAGAGATAGCCCTGGGAAAAAAAGATGAATGGTCTTACCGTAGTGAGGTTTAAATATAAGTAACTTATTTTATACCAATAATTCTTCTTTTCCAATGCGCTTTAATTTCATAATATCACATAATCAGTAAATCTGTAGGATTCAGATCGTATATCGTGTAACTTCAAGCGATCTTGATTTTTTTCTGGGCTTGCTGCCACCGCCAATGTCAGCGATTCCGATCAGTAAATATATGACAACACGTCGATTACGTAGAGTGTATTTATTTACTGAGAAATATAAACTGATATATAAGAACTAAAAAAACGGTTTGATGAGATCGGCCTCTGTAGAACTCTACAGTCATATCAGCAGTAATAGACATTATCTGAAATACCATTGTCCTCTGTTGAACTTTGCAGTCATGTCAGCAGTGATAGAAATAATTAAAAAATCAATTGTTCCCTGTTGAACTGACATACCAGAAACAATAGAACTGACGATATCAGCAGTTTAGCAGTGCATGTGTTGTAGGGCTGTCCATAAAATAAGGTCTCCAAGGTTCTGTGGTCGCGAGGAACAATTCTACGCGAGATCAGTAACACTGGCATGCAGCTTGGTTCCCCACTATAAATCCCCACCACGCTGCATTCTCTACAAGACTTAGTTATTCGCGATGGAACTTTCACTCGCCGCACCCGCCAGGTGTTGTGCAAAGAATTAAACCCCGATAGACATTCATTCTCAGCTACTTGAAGTGTACGGAGAACAGTATATGAGCGCGAATATTAGATTAGATAGAATTTAATAACAGACGTCCATGATGAAATGGGTGCCGAAAGGTCATCGGTTTCAGATGAAATAGTTGCTAAAGTGGAAAAATCAATGCTTGCAGATCGACGGATAACGGTTTAGGAGCTCTGTGATTTGCTCCCTGATGTCAGTGAGACCACAATAAGGAGATGCTGACGAAGAGAGTGCGTTATCACAATGCAAACCGCCCGCGCAACAACCGCTCTCATCGCCCAATTTGGATAGAATACTGTCACACACCCCCCCTACAGCCCGGACATAGCTCCGTGAATATATATAAGTGAATATCATATGTTCCCTGAATTGAAAAACTCCTGGATGGAATGAATTTCAGTACCGACGAGGAGCTGAAAAAATATGTCGTGTGCTACCTGCGCGACGCGGCGGGAGAGTTCTATGACACAAGCATAAAAAAGATGGTACACCGCATACAAAAATGCATCGATCGCAATGATGATTATGTAGAAAAATAGGAAAAAGCCCAAACTTTCTACAAATGTACGTGTTAATGCAAATAAACCCTGCGAAAAATTACTGGAGACCTTATTTTACAGACAGTCCTAAGATAAGTCAATGTTTTTTATTTCGATGAATTCAGCAGTGCCATCACAAAGGTTGCGCAACTGAGCGCATGCTGTTTCCAGTTTCTTGGCCTCCACATATTTATTTATTTATTTATTTTCTACTTCTTTTATTTTAGTTTATACATTTAAGTTTACAAAATAAATAATTATAACTCTTATACTCTAACATATAGATAATGATCATTTCAAAACTATTGGAATTTTTTCTTGTTTAACGTAATGTGCTTTTTACAATCTATTTTAAATTTATTAATTGTTTCACTTTTGATTGGGTCCGGCAGAGCATTATAGTATTTCATCCCTTTATAAAATATACTATTTTGCGTATTGGGTTTGTTCTTTTTCGGCAGCCTAATTTCCTTACACGTTCTTGTATATATCAACAAGTATATTACTATAAAAATTATCTGTGCAGATAGGCACACAATGTACTATACAATTTGTAATAATATTATATTTGTCATTATTTGAGATTTTTTTCGTTCTCACGTAGCATAATGTCCATATTGTAAGTAAACAAAAAAAATAGTAACTCAATATCACGTCCTTTCCCCGTAGGAGAAAGCACAGAGGTTTAACCGATCAACAACAACGACCACGTATTTGATTCGCTTAATAATGCAAACTTTTTCTCAGACGTTCAGGTACGGCTTCCATGTACGTCATGTTATATTCTCCGGAAACTCCTTTATCTACATCACATTAGTCCCCTCATTATTGTTTTCGAAGTATTTATGACTAAAATCTGAAAGGTTAAAACATATTCTATACAATTCCAAATTCCGAGACCGGAAATTACTTCTCTGATTAAAGTAATATTTATATAAAATATACAATATATCACAGTGAAAGTTACTACTTCCAGGAATAACAAGGCAGAATGTATTTTTACGCCTCCAGCACGAGGCTTATATTTTGCCTGTAATCACTGAAGAGACATAATGATAGAAGTGTGTTTTTGACATGTTGTGTGAAGTAAGCTTAATGTTTTTCTTACTTCTGGTGAAAATGATCAAATAAATGCAAATCCGGTTCCGTTACTTTAGTAAACCATATTGGGTTAACATAAAACAGCCTATCTTCAAACGGAATTACAAATTCTGGGATCTATTCTGATTAGGATTTTTTCTTGTGTCCTAGTGTCCTAGACGATGTTAGGCATCTACGACCTAAGTTGGTTGAAAAAAAATACTGTGTGCCGAAAAAGCTGCATCGACCTATAAAATCTAGAAAAAAATGTTGATAATGTTTTTGCTAACAAATGTGCCACTAGATCGCATGAATATACATTTTACGCTTCATACAAAATTCAATATAAAAAGTATGTTTGAATGTATCCCAAATATTTGTATACATAGGTGCCTGCAGTAGAATCATTTTAAAGAGACTCTTGTTTAGAAGTGTACTACAGTATCGTAGAAATTCTGCGGGGAAAAAGGAAGACTGCGGGCGGGTGTTCCAAATTAATTCAAACCAATTTGAACCGCTATCGGTATGCACCACTACAAAAGCAAGAATCTTTTTTAAAATTAGGGACTATTCAGTTCATATTATGAATTTCTAAATACATTACAAATTTTTAGAAAAGCGTAGGAAAGACATTGATCTCATTTGAATTTTCAAAATAATTTATTATGTTATTGAATCGCCTTCTTTGTTCCAACTCATCCTATTCAACATTCCTCGCAGTAGACTTAGAAACAATTAATTGCTTCTCCTCAGTCAACTCTCTACTAATTATGGGTACCATTGTCTATTATCAAGTGTGTTGAGACTTGTTAACCCTTTAGGTGCCACATGTATTTTTTATAAATGCTGGAGGAGTGTCGATAATCCATGAATATATATTTTATTTTATTTTGATTACTTTTATTTTTTGACACATGTTTTCAATAATGTGACGTAATTTTAGAACCGCGGGTAACGCGTGACGAATTTTATGGCTCGACCTATATATCGTTCTGTGACACTCAAATACAATAATGTATTGGAACGATATATGGTTCGGTGGCACCTAAATGGTTAAGAGGAACGGCTGCGAGGCCTGTCTCATATAAAACTTAATTTTGGATTTGAGATCAAAATACCCACTCAAACTGAATGATATTTAAAAAAAAACTAAAGGTATTTTAAATATCTAGTACGGATTAAAAGTATTTTATTTTTTTATGTGTTAAATTATGAAATACAGGATATTAAAGAAATCAATTTTTAATGATTTTAGAGGCAACTTCGGAAATTATTTGCGGGTTAACGGTAGTTTTGTTTAATTTGTCATATTTGCTATGTAAACACGATTATATAAAATAATATTTATTTTTTTACATCTTAAAAAAAAAACATGTTTTCGGGTCGACGTTTTAAATTATGTACGGTAAATTTGTGTTCCAACGTAAATTAGTCATTTTAAATTTAAATTTAAGTCCATCACAATGCTGATTTTACACTTTTTAATTTTTAATTTTATTGTATTTTCATAGTAGAAGGGGTAATTTTTTTATCACTATTAAGCCCCAAATAATGGCCAAAGTTGTCCCTAAAATCGTTAAATTTCTTTCTTTCTTTATTTGCCTGTATTTCATAATTTGAAACATAAATAAATAAAATACTTCTAACCCGTACTAGATATTTGCAATACCTTTTGATTAAAAAAAATCATTCGGTTTGGGTGAGAATTTTGGTCTCAAATTCAAAATTCAGTTCCCCTTAACTCAAGTCAGGGTATTGAAATTTTTGGTACTAGTCTAAACGATTTTTGTCAAGCTTTGCGAAAATAAACTTTGAAGATTTTCATCTAGTACGTCTGAAATCATGGACTCTATCAAAACCTTGTTCAGGCTTTGACTTGAATGTTCTCTCAAATGTGTATTTTTGTCCATTGGTTCATGAATTCATTATGTATGCATATTTGTGCTGTTCTTTTTTTGCAGGCTCTTGTTTATCTCATTTCGTGTATTTTGTGCAATTCGAAAATGGCTCGTAAATAGAAATAAAATATAAAAAAAACACCCAAAAGAAAATATTAGTTTCAAACCTGAAATTTAACAAACTACACACAATAATACATAATTACTTGTATAAGTACAACACCGCAGCAAGGACAATGTACAAGTACAGTGTATCTAGTTTACTTACAAGTTGAAGTTTGCCTTAGTCTGAGCACTTACCACATGGTAATTACGGATTACGGAATTATCCGGCGTCTAATTATACCTTATTACGGTGAGACCACGAATGGGACACAGCAGGAGAAGGACTTCTGAGTATGGCTGTAGTCACTGAATAGATAAACATATAGAAGTATGTTGTGGGCGTGTCTGCGTGACAGAAGTAGTAATGGTAAACAATATGACAAATATGAAAAAGAAATACAATAACTATACGCCAAATAACAACAAGCTTGCTTTCACTTAGGGGCCTCACGAACTTCTTACCTACGAATGTACAAACTAGATATGATATTACCCATTCTTGATTAAATCAATGTGAGTTATTTGGACATAAATTATGATCTTTTGAACAGAATAGATCTACTACAAAATACATGTATAAGATGCATTTTTGACCTTCGCAAATAAGGACATATCTCTGAATACTGAAAACGACTCTACTGATTTCCCGTCAAAACACGACGCAATATACACACATTTTCCCTTTTCTAAAATATTCTAAATACTGTTAATTCATATAATTATCTGAAGAACGTTTTTAATTTTTTATCTGTTCATGCGCTCTCACGTCGCTCAAGTGATGAGAGAAACCTTGCAATTCCCATCCACCAAGCTAAATCATTCATGTTCAGTACAAGCCTCTCATCTCTGGAACGAACTGCCCTCAGACGTACGGAATGCCCCCTCAAACCTCATTTTCAAGGCTAAAGTGAAGAATTTCTTTTCTTATTCCTACCAGAATAATATTGTTCAATTTCCACTCTCTTTACTCCCATATCTTGCCTCCCCCCTTTATTTTAGAATTCCTATGTATTATTATAAAAAAATTGTTTACCTGTTTTTCACAGATTACGTCGAAAAGTCACACTATGTGGAGAATGCTGCAATAATAATTATTATACCTTGCTCATTTTCGCACTAAGGGTTGGTTGGTATAAATTGCCACTACGCAATTAATCTGCTCATATGTGTAATAAGTAGGTATTACTTTTTTTAAATAATCAGGAAATAAATAAAAGATCGATGTCATGATCTGTAGTCATAGGTATCCTGCAATCTCTGCAATTCTGCATTGAAAGAAATACTCAAGTTAAAGACTGCTGGGACGATGAAGTTGTGTTCTTACTAAGTCTTCATTTCCTTATGAATATTACTCAGTAATAGTATTTTTTTTAACATACTTAATTTTAAACGCTTTTTTTCTCATAGCACCAACCATAGTACCTATCAAACACATATACATAATCTCTTTAATCGTAATTAATATAATTTTATCTATATACTCGTATATTATATTACAATACTATGTTAATACTTCTTTCTTTTCCATTTTTGTATAATGGTACTTAATATGAACTAAACCTGTCAATTTGACTGTTCTAAAACGGGATTTCCTAGTTGGGCAGTCAAAGCTTTCTTAAATGTTGATGTTAAATAATGTGTGTTTCAAATAAATAAAAAAATAAAATCAGCGCCCCGGTGCCCCATGGGGGAGGTAAAGCTGTGGATACGGTCACAAGCTAACGTCGTCGAAGCACTGCAGTAGCGCGGTAGCTTAAACAGAATTCTACATGTAGTAATATAGTGCACTCGATTGTAGGAAGTTTGCTTGTATTTGGACTAGGGATTGCAATCCGGATTTCGGAAAATCCGAATCCAAATCAAAATCCGTAGAAAAAAATCCGGATTTTTAAATATGAAATCAAAAATATCCAGCCTTAAAATTTTTAATACAATATTTAAGTTATACGCAAAGCAATGTCTTATGAAAGTAATAAGTTCACCAGACTAATAGGCATGCAATACTTAAATATGTAGAAATTTCTAAGACATGTACAGGTATATTTGTAATAATAAGGTTGTTAACCCAACTAAATGTTCAAATTGTGCACAGAAACATGATTTTATAGAAAGAAGTGTGCTTAATATTTATCCTGAAAATAACATTAAATGTAAGAAAGAGAAAGAATACGAATTGTTTTGTCTGAAATTATATAAGAATATGGATACGCTTGGTAATTCTAGGCTCTTTTAAAAATTTCATTGAAAATCCTCTTCACATCACATTGCTTTATATCAGAGAAAACGGATTTTTAATGTTTTTTTTTTCATATTTTCTTATTTTCAGTCATCGAAGTTTGAAATTTTCGTAATAAATTTAACTAAAAAAAAAATCCAGATTTATTCCGGAAATTCGGATTTTTTATTTAACGAAATCCGAAAATCCGGAAATGCAATCTCTCATTTGAATCACATAGTTCATAAGTGTACATATTCATTATGGATCAAAATATGAAACTTTTCATTCCCTGCTACACCGAAAAAGAATGGCGACATCAGTTGTCTTATGAATTGCCGTAGATTACACTTCTTGGGATTACCTGTTCAGTGTCTGTAGTATTGTAGTCTTATTGTTTAGGTTTGTTATTTTGGGTCGTCTTGACGGGCTATAAATACGACTTGTCACTCTAATAAACTATCATTTAATATGGGTCATGGTTAATGGTTCTTGGTCCAAATGCGTTAATTCAGCGGTTGTTCTAATTGTGGTTTGGACATGTTGAGTGGATAGGCGGATAAAGACGTGTCAGAAGAATTTATGATAGGTGGTTGAAAGAAGATGTCGGGGTTATTCCAATAAGAAAAAAGCCATTTTCTTAACCCTCTGGTAGTTGTTTCGTTTCGGTTTCCTCCTTGTTTTACTTTTATATGTAAACTCAGTTATTGCTGAACATAACCTGACTCGTATCATAAAATGTTGCTATTTTTCACTGTTCTTGTGAATGTGTTCTCTTTGTATCGCTTTGTATATACTGTATAATATTTTGAAATTTTATTAATTGAAAATGTACCTAAGGAGTACTGTAGGAATAATGTTAAGAATAAGTAAGAATGCATATAATGTGTTAAGAATGTATAAATATAATATGAAAGGAGCACTGTAGTAATAATACTGAATGGAATTAGTTAATCAGTATTTTAAAGTTTATTATGGTAAAGCGCACTTGAAGTGAAATAACATAAAACTGCGCTATATAAATGCCATACTATTATTATTACAGTGGGTGTGGCAGAGATGATTGGAATTTGAAGGAAGAACACACAAGTATAATGGACACAGCAAAGATGATATCCTTCTGCTGGCAGGATCGTTTTTCACGGGAAAGTGGTTGGAGGAATAAAATGAGAAAATCCTGGAAAAACATAGTATGATTAATTGAATATAATATTTGAGTCGGGTCATGTTAAGTGGGTGTGATTGTAGCTGAGAGTGGGTGTTAAAATAGATATTCTCTGTAATACTTTTTCATGGTCACAGGCAAAGTGGAAGGCGGGAGAAACAGAGGAAGGTCACCAATGCTTTGGAGTGACAAAATTTCGCAGGCGTCCGAAACGTCAGGATTCGCAGATATCCACGCAGCGCAGGATCGCGAGAAATAGAGAAGTTTTGTACACAAGGGAGATTGAAGTGGGGGTCACGATCCTCAGCAATGAGGAAGTGATTCGAGAAGAAGAAACATGTAATCAGCTGGGGAGCAGCATACAAAACTAGTCTACTCCCCGTTGAAATTGAATACGTCAAATTATAAAAATTATATTAAAAACTAAGAGATTAACAACAAACCTTATTTTTGAAGAATTTGAAGTAAAAAAAAATTATGATCTAGTTCGAGAAAACATAATGATTCAAATATTAAAAGAAAAACAAAATCTTAGTTTCTGAAAGTTGTACACGCTAAAAACACATATTTCCATCACAGAAATATAATATCTATGGGCACAACATCAATACACATAGAAAAAATACTTTAACAGCCTACCGGAAAATATCTGTACAATTAAAGATGATAAATGCCTAGTAAAAGCAATTGAAGAACTGTTAAATGTAAAAAAAATTATTTTAAATTATCTTCTACATTTGTACTTTTACAATATATAGGTACAAATTTAAAAGACAATATATAAATATATATATATGTACTTTTTTATTTAAAGTTCACTCATTCATAAACCATATTAATTATAGATTACAACATATACTAATCATCACGATGCTCACTGCTCTTTTAATCACAATATTCCACTTCTATAGAAGAGAAACATTAAAATATATAATTATTGATAAGAAACGTACCCTGTAAACTGATAATTTGAACAAATTTTTAAAAATTATATCTTGCTATTTTTTAGTGAAGGTTTGTACCAATTTTCGGTCCAATTAGCGATTCCACCTAAAGTAGGTTCTTTATTGAGAGAAACAAACATTTTTTAAAAAAAAGAAGGAAATCAAAAGTTGTTGATTAATTTGGACCAGTTGAATCGGTTATTAAAAATAATGAATATGTATCATACTCTAAAAGAAAATATTTCTCATAGCTCAAACTCGCAGGCAAACCTAACACTGTTAAATGGGAAAACCCGCCTTTGATAAAACATTTCATTTGTTGTCTATTCTTAAGGTGACTCATATAAAGCGGTTAAATTTTTTCCTTGTGTTACACGATAGTGAGTAATATGTTAACATGTCTGAATTCTTTCATCAAAAATGCTTTACAAATACGACATCAAAAACACTGGCTACTTTATGTTGTACAAATTTATTAAACGAATACATTTTTCTGTCTGTTCGGTCTTATTGTCCCTATAACTTGACACTTAAATTTTGCAGTCAGGGTGTCACTCGTTTAGATTATGGAAATAACAAAAAAACAAACTAATTTTCAATAATGGATCGTTCGTTCGATAATTCTTCATTTGACCGCCTCCAGAATAAACGTGCCAAGCAGAATATAAATAAATTACGGTCAATTTTAACACTAGCAGCTAAATTTACATGAAAGTGTGGCGCAATATATGAATCACTCGAAGATATACAATAATAATAATAATAATAAGAGTTAATTTCTATACCGCAGTTTTGTGAAGGTTCACCTCAAGTGCGGTTTATACTAACAAACCTAACCTAATATAATTGTAAAATAACAGATATACTACATAGTATATCTGTTTTTTTAATATATATACAATATGTAAATTTAAACTATGATATAAAATATTCATGAGCAGGTATCATAAAATAACAATTTAGAAACTAAGGGTGTAAATAATCAAGTATAAAGTAGATACAAATAACAACAGAGCAAGAGAAAATTATAAGACATTATACACATGGTATTTCACTGAATACTAAGGGAATTAAATAACAAGGAGAGAAAACCGCAACTAAATAAGCTATGGAGGATTAAAAGAAAAAATGTCCTGAAATTCTGTTTCTACGTACATGAATTTATGTTTTATGTCGGATAGGATTTTTTGAATAATATATGTTACAAATTGCAAAAAATATTTTTTTTCAGTTATGCTACCATAATTTACTTTCTCAAAATATCTATATTAGATACCTGAAAATTTCGAATTTGCGATAACTGGAATTTTTAGTCAAAATTCGTTATTTTTATACGAAAAACGCGAAATTCCAAATTTTCGGTTAAATAACCGCGAATTTACTCACTTTCCAAATGATTTTCTGGTATTTTAAAATAAGAAAGTAATACTGTACGTTCCAAATATTTCTTTGATTATCTATGATTTTGTCAAGCTTGAATAGTCATTAGATGGAACGCAAGTAACTTCATGTCGAAAACAGAGTGAACTATCATTCTTTATTAGATTTAAAAAAAATATACATACATAAAAAATTTTAAAGGACCAAAAAAATTAATCCACCATGTTTGTTGCAAAATACCATAATACTAACGTTAATTTGTGAAAAATAATCCGTATTTCACCAAAATAACGCGAATTTTACCAAAATAGCCCAAATTTCAGCAAAATAACGCGAATATCGTCAAAAAAATTACTGAAAAATAGCACCACATAAATAAAGCGAATTTTCCAAGTCTCTACTAACAATGAACAACGTAATCTTTAATTTTAATGGAATAACTTATTGTAGATTTTGATCCTCATTGTAATATTTATCATTGAAGACAATATTAACAAATCTCAAATGTAATATGATACAGAACACAAATTTTTTACATCTGGCACCCGAACCCAGAACCTCTAGGCCCATCTGGGACCAGCACTGTACCATCTAAGATATGTGCTTTTTCATATCATATTGACCGGTCAGTGGCTGAGTTGGCATTGCGTTTGGATCTCACCCAGGCGTCGTGATTTCAATTCCTCGGCTGGCTAAGTCCTCCATTACGAAACAAGCCACATCTTCCGCTTAGTGTAATGGTAGTAGGAGATTTAAAAATATTTTCAGGTTATTCGTAACCAGGAAATATTTGTCTTTCATTAAGAAAATATATATATCGATTTAAAAACCATCAATATCACCCTAAATTAATTCCCATATTAAAACTTACTTAATTAATTTTCACAAAAGGAAGTAGGCTACGGTGTTTTTTAAGAGTACGAGGTATTTAAACATAGTACATGAAAATCGATAGAAACATGTATGAGTATTTACATACTCGTAGTTTAGGGTAGGTGTAGGTAGACGTTGGAATTTGTAGCGCAAATATTCGTTGGAATCACACATTGCACAATTTACGAGAATTTGACCGCTAAGGTCGTGCGGAGGTTTGTTAATCTTATACTTATCCAGGATAAGAACAAAACAAACATATAACATAATTACTTATTCATAAGTCAAGTCATAAAGCCAGTACAGAATAGCATAGTTGGGAGTTACCGTATCGTAACTTAACTTGTAGATAACAAGGAGAAAGCTGGCTAAGGTAGTGCTGACGGGGTTTAATATACCTCTGGAGATTCTTAGGCAAGATTCAGTGGACCAGCTCCGGATAGCAGAGGAGGCTAAGTTTACTTGGGGGAATGTTATGATGAGGATGTGTTGTATTTCTTGTTGAGCGATAACTAGTTAAAATGAAATAAAACATAGTTGCTTTGTTTTATATACTGAAGAGATGTACAAATAGAAGTGTGTTGTCAGCATGTATGTATGCCTGAAGTAAGCTGAATATTTCCTCGCTTCTGGTGAAAGCGATCAAGCATTTAAAAATACCGAATTTCTTTCCCGAAGAAACGGGAACGGGAACGGGAATGGTAAAATAGTAGGTCTAAGGAAATTACTGAAGTAAAAACATTCAATGTCAAGAATTACATATTTACCATTTTAATATAAATACCCAGGTGTATAATACGAGTACGTAATAAATTCCTAACGATTTAAGGTACAAGCCATCTTAGTAGGCATAAGTGAATAGTGAGGCCGGCACCTAAATAGTGTTAAAATAAATCTTTGTTTGGATAAACAACATAATTACACACTACAATACGATGTTACGGAGCTGTCATTGTGACAACACTATTGCCATCGTCAGACTCAAATATTTGACCATGAACGCTCTTTTCCTTTTCGTATGATTCCCATCCTTCCATCCACGTTTTAACTACGAAGTTAAACACAATATCGAGATAATTTAAGCAATTTTATACAGTTTCCCATAAGAAAAACAACCTTGAATAATTTAATTATTAATGGAAAAGAGGAGCTTGAAATAACGAACCCTTGCGTTTTTCTCGGATTCAAAATGGATACCTGTTAATGGAATTATTGTAAGTAGGGGATGACTAACAGGGGTGTCTTATTCAAGCTCTTTTTTCTTTCTTCTCTACCGCGAGAAAAATAAATTTATTAAAACACAGAGACCAAAGGGAATCTTAAAGTAAGAATATGGTTATAGATACTGCAAACTGTTGTATGCGACATTTTTCAAAGATTTAATGCACTCTTCTAACATTTGAGTGAAGCCGACTAATACAAAAATATTAGAATAAGAGAAACGGATAAAATTAGATACGAGTATGATTTATTGATTATAGTTACAGAAGAGCAGATGTTTCATTTTAAATATCTCCAGTGTCTCCGAATCTTTTGTTCATTTCGTTGTTCAGTAAACTGAAGATCAATTCAATTCAACTTCAAAAGAATACCTAATCAAAATCGATTTCTTGGAAGACTCCTTTATCAATCTTCGCCTGAAAATGTTTTAAGTCTGTAGATATTCTTTCTTGATAAACGGATTTGGAATTTTTCATTATTACTTTTATTCGTAATTCAAATACAAAAGCAAACTGTTTTTGTGTCTTCAAAGTCGTGGAACTGATTTAAGATTCCTTGTTCTTATATGGATTATTGTTTTTATGTTAAGGTCACCATTGAAAAAGTAATGATGAAAAAGACTTTGGTCCGAATTAAAAATAATCTAAATATACCACAGTTGGTCTTCGTCGTAGTGATTTATAAAAATGTAAGCAAAATAAGTTATTGCAAAAATTTTGCTTTATGTGCAGTTTGATAAAAAAAAAACTAATTGTGTGGCCTCCGTGGTTGAGCGGTTACGATCCTCGTCTACGAATCCGGAGGTCGCGAGTTTAAATTCCACCATGCACAAGTAAATATTATTAGTATTCTGTATGTCCTGATGAGGAAAGATTCGCTTTCGAAACATGTTGATATTTATATATTAACCGTTAGAGTGCGGCCCAAAGCATTAAATTGCGACGCAGCGCTATAGCGCTGCAATTTTCAGTATGCTTTTTGGCGTCTTCGGGAGAGCGCGTGTTCAATTTGAGCGTAGTATATTGCGGTTGGAGCGTGTGTTGATAACTCTATTTATTGTTTATCCTGTTAAAATAAATAAACCCTAAAGTGAATCGATAATTTTCACCATGTCGGTAATTAGTTCTATTGCGGATGATCGTAATGTAACAAATGACAGCGACACTACGGACGACGAGACCTTTGTTCCCATAAATGAATGTGTGCAGCAAAGTAAATGGGATAAGGCGATCCAATCTCATATGCGCTTGCTGTAAAAAGCGACTACGTGGACCACGGGAAACCACAATTGTGAAGTGAAATTATCTTATATATTTGTATATTTTTTGCAGTTGTAAGCGTGGAGTTTTTTAATAAAAACTACAATATTTAATAATAAAAATTTCATTATTTACTTGTGAAAAAAAAACATATATTAAAATTGATTGAAATTTGTCAAGTATGTTTGTTTAAATTATTGCATTTTTTTGAATACCGTACTTTTTATTTAAAAACACAGAATATCTGTAGCAATACAAACTTGCAAAATAAGCATAGCACTAAAACGGTTAACGAAGTGGTACAATATTTACAAATTATTTTTAATAATTTACAAATAATGTTTGATTTATTTCACAATTTAATAATTTCTAAATGATTTAAATTATATTTTTGCGGCGTGTTCCAGTGTGGTAGATACTTTGAGTATCACCCTCGTGAAAACCACATTTCAAAATCGGTACTTTGCTTGAAATAGCTTTCGCCGTATTTGGTGACCAGATCCGAATAGCCAGTTATTTTCCCATCTTCCTCTTCTCCATTTCCTTTCCCTCCTCACTACCTTCACTCACACAACACACCCCAATTCGGGATGCCATAGTCTCACTAGCTTCAGATGGTTGGGAGTAGCTGGGACTCTTGTTCGATACTCACATAAAAAAAAAACAAACCGAAAAAATGCACAGGCTTAAATTTGTGTTCATTAAAATTAGCGAGGGTATTAAATGGTTTCATCGAGATAAGAGTTTGACCTTAATAAAACGATGTAAACGAACTTAATCTGCTTAGGTACGTTGCCACGTTTTTCAAGTGTCTCCACTATTCCTTCTTGGCGCTCTTTGTCCGAGGTTTATGGGCGGCAGCAGGGATGTACAAAGTGTTAAGGCGGTTCTTCCCAACCCTCGGGGGCAGTAATGTATGCGGGAGTTTAATAACCACTGGTTGGCATCCCTTAACTCTACCGTATCATATAAAGAAGGTAGCTCACTGTGAAGGCCATGTAGATTTATTTAATGTCAACTTATATGTATATTCTCAGGGACTTCAGGGATAAGTGTGTATTAAAAACATATTTTACAAGAAATAAAACACTCCCTTATTTTTATAGGAACAAAGATTAATAAAGGACAATGAAACTTATGATTATCATGATGTTATTACAACCTTTAAGCCCCTGTGCTTCGTTCTGCTACTGAAATGGAAAGAAACTAATTAAACAATGCGAATACTTTCTTTTAGGAAGTGATTTTGTTATGCAATATTATTCATCAAAAACCTTGCGAAACAACTTAGGTGTCACGCAACTCCGACTCCACTGTACCTGCCGTTCGCGGGCGAAGTCGGGTAACCTTGCAATGATTATTTATCTATTTATTATATTGTATACGCCCCTTTTGGACTTTCATATATTTTGGATGGAGGAACAATTGTGACTGAAACTAGATGACATAAAAAAATGGTGTAGACGTTTAATTTGTTTTACAACGATAGTGTATTTACAATAATAATTTTATAAAAAATCTTTATTTCGCTTTAGAACCCACTACTCGTAAGTAGGCCATGGTTAATATACAGGTGTATCAGAACGTATAGACTATCAGCAATTCAGGAGTAGTAAGTAAAAGACACTCTCAAGGAGGATACTGTGGAATACTTTTTACTTACGGTGGAAGTATTGTTGTCCGGTGACAATTTTTTTTTATCGTGCTATGTAGCTCCTGCAGCATTGGCGAGTGAGATAAGGCGGGCACTACGTGACGCGTTAGGTTGGAACCAGTGGCGGCGTGTGAAAAAAAATCACAAAAAAAGACAGTAAAATTACATTTACATTTTTTACTACAAATAATCTCAGGAATCGATGGTTACAGTCTATAGGGCATGTCCTGATACATTTTTAAACGGTCCGTAAATGAATTTATCTCTGGCTTTCCCGCATCTATAACGAAATCTCACGAAAAAGAAAAAAAAAATCCATCACAATGATTAGTCTAATAATGATTTATTTAATATATCAAAATTTTGTTTCGGCAAAATTTATGTACTTGCATTAAGTGCCTGGAAAAGTTCGTCGAGTATGTAGAATTAATTCAGTAGGCATTCGAAGGAATCGTAACAAACAATTTATAAAAATTGAAATCTTAGAAAATAGAAGAACTATTAATTGTTAATTAAAAATTGTTAATAATCAATTATAAAAAAATAAAAAGTTATCTCTTAAGTTAATTTTCAAATAAATAAGTACATTATAAATATTATTAATATAAATTTTAATAGTAAGTACTATTATTATTTATTTTTTCATGCCTGGCTATTTTATCGATTTTATTCATATTCATAATAAAAAATATGTTTATTTTTTAATTCTAACATACATTCTTTATTTAATATTTTATAAAGAAAATTATTTTTTCAATTATTTTTACATTTTCAATAAATTACTTACCTACTTTCATCACTTATTGTTAATTTTTATTTATGTTTGTGATTTGTTCTATTTGCTTACTATTTATATATTCTTGTCATTATTTTTAGTATATTGTTTATCCTGATGAGGGGAGCTTTGCTTCTGAAACATGTAGATATTTATATATTAAAAACAGTGGTTTAAACAAAATAATTTTTATTAATTTATAAAATCCATAAATGGTTATAAATCAACGTCTTTTATGGATCGAATTGAGAAATTACGTTTATTATAACAACAATTTATGACTTTCCAAGTGTTACCCCCTGTACATAATAATATTAACGTATTACCATATGTATCCGGTAGTGAAAGCTGGTGGGTTTCTCATAATAATCATTATTACCTAGCGGCGGGCATATTAGTATTCTCACGCGCAGATTTGTACCACTTAACGACTGTACACGTGCAATGTATTGCCGGCAGGAAGATGACGTATGCAAATCTACTATCTGAAATATAAGGTAAATATCTCCAAACCTCTGATTTTATTTCTCTTATTCTACAAGGTTTTACGAGCTGTTCATGTGCAAGTGAGAATAATGCAATTATAAAAAGTTCAGAGCAAAACATCTTATAAAGATATAACCGTTACTTTAATTTTTTATTATTTGAGGCCAAAATACCGATCCAAACCAAATTATATATATTTTTTCCACAGATATAATAAATATCTAGTACGGATTAGAAGTTATTTTATATATTTTGATTTCAAATTATAAAATATAGGCCATTAAAGAAATCAATTTTTCACGTTTTTAAAGACAAATTTAGCAAATTATTTGGGGGTTATTGGTAATTTAAAAAAAAGCTTTGTCCTGTATACTCTCAAAAAACAAATTTAAAAAATAAAAATCATTAAAAATTAGCTTTACAAAGGACTTAGATTTAAATTAAAAACTACAAATCAACGTTCGAACACAAATTTGCCGTATATAATTTAAAATATCGACCCGAAAAAACAATTCTTTGAAATTTAAAAAAAAAATTTATTTAATGTATGTTTATCGAATGTAAAACACTTAAAAATTATTACCCTAATCCCGCAAACGATTTCCAAAGTTATTATATATCATCATGAAAAATCTATTTATTTAATAGCCTATACTCGTATTTCATAATTCAAAACAAAAAAAAATAAAACAATTCTAATCCGTAATAGATATTTGCTACACCTTTAATATAAAAAATATATATATCATTCGGTTTGGGTGGGTATTTTGACGTCAAATCTAAAAATAAGTTTTGCATGAAACAGGGCACGCAGCCGTTCCTCTTAACTCGTGTTTGATAATGACCGTTGTTTATTGTGTGATATTGTATTCAATTG
>JAHDVE020008397.1:0-17343 GCA_022606495.2 Halesus radiatus | reverse complement strand
AACCCGAACGCTTCGGGGGCTGGGTTCAAAGGTAAAGACTCGATGTAGGAGATGTAACTCTCGATTGTGGAAGCTGCTGGCTGATAGTACACGCCAGACTTTGAGAACTTGTAGCCGTCTGACAAAACATCCTTGTTGATATAGATCTCGAGGATTGTCGTGATGAGCCGAACATCTTTATCATCCGTGACTCTTCCACCGTAGTTGATTTCTGCTCCCAAATAGTTCAACACTTTGTAAGGAATCTGATCGTATTCTTCGAGGAGCATCTTCAATTGTCGCCTGCATACCATTAAGTCTTCGTTTGTGAACTCATAAGCAATGTTCCAACCAATCGGACCAAATTTACGCCTATCCTGAACGATGGCATGGAAGAAACAGAATCCGAGGAGTAGCTTTTTAAAGGGTTCTGGCTTGGTACACTCTTCGAATTATTTCACATCGAGATTTTTATAAGTTCTAAGAAGATTGTTTCTAAGACCTTGAGGTGGTTCGAGAGTCATCTTGACGCTATTTTGAAGGATTGAGATGGAGAAGGATGAAGTAGGCATCGATGTTAACCATAGTCTAAAGTCTTTGTTCATTCCATCGTTGAGTTCTTCGCAAATTCGTTACAGTTCGTTCATCCACGAGACGGCTAAATGGCAATTCTGTAGCAAGATCCAACCTCCTCTGGTCGTTGCTTACTTTATGAGCTTCTCAGCTTTTTTACCCTGTCCTTGGCCTAAAGAAATTGATTCATACTTTTTGCCCATGCCCATCTACTCTGCGAATTTGATAAAATCAGCAACTGGGTCGCTACCTGCACTGAGCACGAAGATAAGTGGGGTGGTAATAGTGGCATCCTTGTAGCATTTTGACAGATCAAATGTTGGTGCAATAATAAACTTTTCACCCATTATGTTAGACACATAGTTTTGGATTGCGGGGATTACTTTGTCGGCTCTGATAGATTTGATAATGATAAGCCTTTGGAATTCGTTTAGAGTTGAGTTGTAAGGTTCAGGAAGTGGATCAATTTGGGGTTGGGGGCTGTCGAACACTACCTTCCATTGCAACTGCTTTTCGATGAGATGTGTTTCGATACCTTTGAATGCTGGGAGCTGGCCCATCCCGTAGAACTGTCGGTAGAGATCGGGCCACTGATTGGCCGAAATCCAGTTCGTGGGATTTTCAGGTACTTTAATGTCCCCAGTTGGACCTGCTAGCAAATACCTCCATTAACTTTTATCCATTTTTCCGTCTGCCTGAAGAATGTTGATTGTCAGCAAAAAGGAGAACAACAGCTTTTGCTTTTCAAACAGAGAACGGCACACATTTTCATAAAGGGAGTAGGTAAAGTAATTATTCATATTACGCAACCGGTCATCGAGGACGTTTGAAGCCTCACTGTTCTCGACTCCCATCACGAAGAGTCTCGTGAACCACTGCAGAGAGTATTGGTACATCGGGTCAATCAAGGCCAGGTCCAAGATGCAGAAAAATAGGACACTGGCTCGGTAAGCCACAGGTCTATAGCCTTCTCTTGTTTCATCGATCTGCTTCTCAGTAAGTTTGGACTCCTATACTCTTCTGTTAATTTCTTGTGACATTTTCTTAGAGTTCTGGAGCTCGTTGATCAGACTCTCGTCTTTCAAAAATTCATCAATGTTGCCTTATGTGCTGGCCAATGCTTTCAGAATGGAGTCTTAGATTTGAATCAAGGTTTTCTTGTCCTCGCTATTTTTTATGACGATATCGAGCTTTTTTTGTTCGAGCTGTGGGTTTTCGAGAGCAACAATCTGAGCAAGCATCTGCTACTCGAGTCCGGATGGTGTGATAGCGAAGTTAATGATAGCTACTTTCACAAAGGTTTCAGGAGGGTAGTGCGGATTTGGTACAGTTGTAGTCATGAAGAATTTGAAGTTATTATTATAGTTAAGAGTCTTTTATCCGATTGTTATGCTGTACGAAGAACCGGTTTTGATGACCTTTTGTAAGAGAATCGGTTCCAGAGAAGGATCAAGATCCTTTCCCACACCTTCCATTAATACCCACTTACCAAACTGAACTGACAGCTCCAATGTTCTCATCAGATTCACATCTGTCACCTTCAAAATTTACAGGCCTTCTTCATGGTCTTTACCCATACTCTTTATGAACTTGTTGGCCTGAGTTTGAGGATCGATCATAAGAGGCCATCTTCTTGTTTTATCGATGATTATACCATTTTCAGATGAAGTATCGTCTTTTGGCAGGCCTTTGATGTTCCAAGATTGAATTTTGACTGCTACTCCCAAAAAAGAACGCATCGTGACTCCTTGTGTGTGCTCTATTTTTAACTCAACTAGTTTTTCTGCCCACATTTTTTCCATCTTCGTCCTATAGACGGCTGTAAAAGGTCCTGAATATGCCACCATGCCTGCAGAAATAACAGAGTTACCTGCGATAAGTGAAGCATTAGCTTTGAGGATAAGAACATCGCTGGACCATCTTTTCTGCTCATCTGACAGTCCTTCAGTCAACTTCTTGGCCCTGCTGAGCTTTATCTTGCATAGTTCTATTTATTTTGTGAGCTATTCCTTCTGTTTCAATTTCTGCGTAAATAGTTCTTCTAAGCTTCTAATCTTTTGGTTGACCTCCTCAAGTGCATCCATTTTTTATTTCAAGAATGCTGATTTTTCAGCTAACAGCTTTTCGGTGGCTTCAAGTTTCTCGCGTAATGGTCGAGTTTCGTTGAATACTTTGTTGAAATCGTACATAGCTCTGACCCACAGGTAGAGGAACTGTACAGCATAAGATCCAGTCTTTGCTCTATCGAGAGTGAAGTCAGAATCAGGCAGGATTTTTTATTGCAGTTTCTTGATGAATGCAGGATTAATGGTCTCTTTCTTGTACTCAGTTAACCATGACATAAGTTGGGTGACATCATTAAGTAGAAACTTCTTTGCAGTTTCAAAATAGTCTTCTTCTTTCTTGCCTTCAATGTTCTTGATAATGACTTGCCCGCCTGTTTTCTTGATGTGGTCTTGGAGCAATATCACAATGCCTCCTAAAGTAACTTTGATGACTGATGGGGGACTTGTGAGAGCTCTAATTTCATTGAGATGTTACTTCTTCAGCTTTTTTACCTCTTCAAGGGTCTTCTCAAGACTTGCGTTAGCCTCAGCTACACTTTCTTTTGCTTCAGTGGCTAGTTTCGAGGCTTATGCTTTCTGCTCATCAGCTTCCTTCTTCTCTACTGAGACCACTTTTTGGACCTCTTCTGCAGACGCCTTGTCGACGGTCAATTTCGCCATCAACTTCTCAGTTTCCTCAGATGCTTTTTCGAGTTCAGGCTGCATTCTAGTTAGGGTGACTCCCATCTCTTCGACTGCTTTATTGGCGTCGTGGAGCTTGTCCAAACCATTCTGAAGTCTAGAGACTGAAAATTTGGAGTCATTAAGTTTTTCCTTGAGCACAATCTTGTACATGGAAAGAAGTTCGAGGTAAGAAGTGGGTGTGACATAATTGTATCGACTGAGTTCGGCTTTGAACCTTCCGGACTCTTTCTCGACATTCTTGTGGATGCATTTAAAGGACTCAACAAGTAAATCAAGTTTTCCTTCCAGTCCTAGTTCAACCTCCACTTCTAATAGTTGGCCTTTGCCGACACCGAGCAAAGCCTCTTCAGGCCACTCCGAGAACCAATCAATCGTGCAGCAGTTGATGAGACTGGGGAACATTCTAAGCCTTGTGGCGAAGGCTTCTCCTAATGGGCTCATACACATGACTATATGAATGTTTCTCTTGATTCGAGCCAGATACATTGAGAAGATATTCATCTTATTTGGCTGAAGGTTCTTTTTCGTGCAATCAGACTTACATTGGTTCATAATCTCTTCGAAATCTTTTTCCTGATACAGATTAGCCACGTCGCCCGAGTTGAGGACGGAGTTTAGATCTTCCAGCATTTGCTCATTGATAATTTGGGTGTCTACAAAAAGGAAAGTCAAAGGCTTATTTTCCAGACCTGCCTGCAAGAGTACATTCTTGATATCGTCTCTCCAATTTCTGATGGAGTAATTTTTTATGACTTCGATTTGGCTGAGTCGGTAACTGGAAATGAATGATGCCATTTTTGCGAGAGATTGACGTCCAGACCCTCCCACTCCTAACAACAAGGCGTTACCCTGCGGCTGGCGAATGATTCTCGCTATCCTGCAGATGTGTTAGCATGCATCTAAAAACATAACTAATTTCATGGCTTTCTTGCTGCCCATTTCCCCATTATACTCCTCGAGGAACTCATTGAATTTCTCTAAAAAATTCACTCCTAGTTATACAGAACCGTAATTTCTCACCTAAAGCTCCCTGCCACCCATAAAGTCTCCGTATATCAATCGTTTAGGGGTATAGACCCGATCATGCTCATGCTCCTGCTTGGCAAGTTATGTCCCAAACATAGAGTTTCCGATTTTGACCAACTCGCTGGTGAATAAGGTTTTGTCATCATCGTTTATAAGTCTGTCATGGTACACTCGCATATTCTCGTGATACCACAGATCCACTAGATTAATAGGTTCCGAGATGGGCTTAGGGTATACAGAACAAATGCCCTGGACCACCTTCCAAATATCTCTAAGATTAAATGTGTAGTGAGATTTAGACGGAGTGGGAAGCAACTTGCTTTTTGCACATTCAAACACTTCTAGACAGGATTAGGCCATAATTAAGGAGAGACCTTTAACATTTTATGGGAACTTCTTCATATAGAAACCCAGTAGCGATCCAAAGATTTGCACGATGATCTATTTGGAAAGATCCGTGTAGGCTAATACATTGAAGTGACGAACGAGTCGGTTGGTTATGAAGGTTCGTCCACCTCCAGGAGGACCCATCGCTCCCATAATCAAAAGTTCTTCCAGGTTCATAAAAAGTAGATCTTTTCTATTGTACCATCCTTTGTGATCCAGATATTGCCTCACGAGTTAGATCGGAGGTTGTGCTCCATAAGTTTCTTTTTTAGGCATGTTCAGGTCATCCACAAATATGATGCACTTCTTTCCAATTGGAGGTCCGAAATACCCCTTTCTCCGCTTTTCCATCTTACTATCAATGGTATCTTGAGTCTGGTTTGCTGAAGTTTGGGCTGAAAACGTCAGACTAATGTATTGGAAAGAGTCGGGTAAGTTGCTCGTAAGGAGTTTATAGCAGTTTTGCGATTTACCAGTACCTGTAGGCCCAAGCGAAAGGACGTGGTAATTGTGGGTCAAAAGAAGTTTCATCAAATAGAGGTTACGAGTTGAGTCGGTGGTTGGGATGGCGATTTCGTGATATGCAAGTTTACTATCAATTTAATAACTTTCGAACGATTTTGCCCATTCCGTCCATTATTTGGTCTTTTATTTAAATTCATAGTCATACACTGAGCCTTTTTCGGGGATTGGATTCTTGACAGATTTTTGTTTCATAAGTTCTCTCAAATACATGTCCATCTTGTCCCTTCCTGCGAGATCTGTGGTACATCCGACTGACCATACAAGAGACCATAAGAAGAGTTGCTCTAGTGTGGATTCGAAGTAGTCAAGATCCTCTGGTAAAACCTTTTTGACCTCAGTTTATTTATAGTTATCGATGAAGCAGTCGAGGTTTTTCATCAACGATTGAACCAAGTTCCCGTTGTAAGTGCTCACCATTTATTTACAGTTTTGTCGCATGAAATCCAATGATGATTCCAAATAATCGTTGAAGAGTTTGTTGAGCGTGGGGATGAGATGTTTTCTGCTTTTCATTGAATCGGGAAAAAGATTGATCCATGAGTCGATGAGGGACCGAGTGCCGATGGATGCAGGTTACATGTAGACCATACCACAGCGAGAGACTGTTGCTGGGGATGCCACAGCCAAATCTTCGACTTCAAACATCATTGTCATTTGGGGTGTGAGGGTCAAAATTTGTCCAGAGTTGAGACATAATTTTTTGTTATCGTCCAAGACAGTATTCATTGACTCGATCCAAAGGGAGTCTACTGGTCCATCAAATATAATCCAGTGCTTCTCTACAGATTGATCCTTGACGCATTCTCGGACCATATAAGCGAGAATCCCGTCTGCCCACTAGTGGGTCTGGTCGTTAAAAGCTCCATACAATTGGCCCATCGTAATTGATTTGGGATTGAGGATATGCTGGTGAACCTTGGCTTGGCCTCGCTTTTAGAGGGCAGTCATAGCTGCGCCTAGCACCCTGAAGTTCTTTGTTTTCCCTCCTCCAGTCGGTCCTACAACCATGAGTCCATGTCTGACCTGAATCGTGTCATACAACTGAATGACTTTATCAAGGAATGGCTGGATCGGTTGGAGGTTCTGTTTTTTGCAAGCCTCGCTTATGGAAGCCAACAACTCTCCATAATCAATCTTGGGCCTTTCAGTTCCTGGGAATAAGTCAGTGATGATGTTTTCGAAGAGTGGTAGATCTTATTTTAAGAATTTAGGTACATTAACATCCCTTAAGGCTCTGAGTAGCAATTGGTCTTCGTTCATATCAGGTTATGCACTTTTGAGCAGACCAGCAGCGTTAATGACGCTTCTAACGGCTCTCATACCATAATCGTAATGATCTTGGGAAGATAACTGTTCAGAAGACAGTTTGAAGGTTGCTACCATCTTCTTTGCTAAATCTCTACCCTTCTTAAATCCAAAGCTGTAGAGCATGATTTACCCAATCATAGCGTAGTCTGGCACCATCATAGCCACGGCCCTGAACAATGCCTTCAGATTATCGGGAAGCTCAGTACGCCCAGCGTATCCTGGATTCATTGTGATGAATACTGAAAAACTAGGCAATATTTTTATGACCGAACCTTCAAATTCACACGAAGGTGAACCCCTAGCTTTTTAACCAAAAAGGATAAGTAGCTGCTGTGCGATCACAGATAAGACTTCGATATTGATACGATTGAACTCATCGAAACAACACCAGGCACCTGCAGAAGCAAGCCCTTTGAAGAATTTACCGATCATAATATAATCCATAGAGTCTGAACAGTTAAAGACGACGCACTGTTTTGCTAGAGCTTTTGCCAGATCCTTGGTTGATTCTGTCTTTCCAGTCCCAGCAGGACCTGCGGGCGCCCCTCCTAAGTTAAGCTTCAGAGCCCCCATCAATGTCATATAGCATTTATCAGTAAGGGGAGTGATGACAAGTCTCAAAGTGTTGCCTAGATATTCGTATCCGTATGGAAAGTTAGTTTGGACACATTTCACATAACAGTCGTCGTTCTACCAATAGTATCTGAGCTGGGAGATCCACTCGAAAGCACCAACTTCTGTGATATTCGCCACCACCAGCTTTTCAACTACATCCTTTGCATGCACATCAACCACAATTAGTGCGTTCAAGGTCACTTGCTGTTGCTTGGATAGAGGTTGTCGCACAAGTTCCACGAGATCGTTAAGCTGTGAGGTGAGCTTTGCGAAGTAATCATTGATTGTATAGTTTTTTATGGCTTCTTCGACTTATGTGGTCCAAGTAATTTGTGAGCCATTGAGCACACACTGTCCTGGATGATTGCACACCCATTGGGTTCTCTTTGTGACTGCGTATTTCTGCACTGAGATTAACAGCTATTCACGAACTGATAACTTCATCATATTTTCCACCTCGCCCATCCAATCCTAAACGTTCTTTTCATTTGGGTTGACGATATCTTTGAAGGCGATTTTCTCTTTCTCTGCTGAGAACATTGCTTTGATGTGTTTTCGGTGATCGAATTAGATGCTGTGAATATTCTCGAACACTTTTTTGAGATGGGGTTGTACCGCCGTGGGCTCCTTGGTTTGAGACAATATCTCTAGCAAATCATCGTTTCCAAGGAAATAGAATCTTGCGAATCTTTCTCGCTTTTTCTCCAGATAATTGTTGAGCTCTTTTTGGATCTGTTCGAGCTTCTCGTTTGAGTCTTTAAGCTTTTCCAACAATCCTTCGGTACAGCAAACCTTATTCACATTCATATATTGCTTCGCCAGATTAATATTGGCTTTCCAATTGGTGTCAACTGTTTTGAATTTCTTGCTCTATAGTGGAAGCTGCTTTGCGATGTCTGCGGAGTCAAAGATAGGCTGGAGGTACATCCACTGTCCTTGACATTTCATCCACTCCTCTATCACGTCAGACATAGTTTTGAGTTGGCTGTACCAGCTCACAATCTCTTCTTCGAACGGTTTTTTGAAGGCACTGAACTGAATTGCCTGGGTATTGACTAAATGTTCGTCCAGAATGATCTGGATTTAGTCAGAGCCTCTGATGATGCACGTATTTGATTTATAGGGAACTAGATCGAAGTTGATACCTTCCCAGGTGGACCACATAGACTTGAGCATCATTTAAATATTGTACTATTTGCTTGCTCTCTCTCCGACATCGACGCAGAGATCCACATGTTTGATAAGACCCATATTAAGGCACTCTTGAAAACAGAAACCCTCAGCGTCTGGATTGATCTGTACTTTCACCGCGTCAGATATAGTTTTCCAGTGCCGCTCCTTCATACCGTCCTTTCGTAAGGCCACCATTAAGGGAAGGTTAGGCTTGAATCGGTCCATTTCGGCCTTAACCTTATCGGCCACAGCCATCATCTGTTGCATGTTTTTGTCTTTGAATCCTCGAAGCACTCCAGCCACTGCTCTTACACTTTCTTCGACAAATTTCTCGACATAGTTAGCATCAAGCTTGCTGAAAGGATCTTGGAGCCAACTCTCGTAGCTGCTGTACCATTTATTGACGATATTCCATAGCGTGTTGTAAGGAGTGAACTCCTTGATGACTGATTGCAATTTGCTGTAGTCCGTTTGTTCTTTGTTCAGGAGTTGTTCTCGCGAGTTGAATTTTCTGGTTAGCTATGTAAAGCTAGCTAGTTTGTCTGTTATGTCGTGACACATTTTGCAGATGTTCTAGTGGTTATTGATGCTTGAGTTCTGGTGGAAAGCGAAAACTTGTCGCTCAAGAGCATCGAAATTTTTTTTATATTCAGCCTGTTCGGTATAGAGTTCCTATTCGTATCTAAGTTTTTCCCCATCGATAGCCTCAACACGCTCTTTAACATGGTCCATTGTCTCTCTTGGCTGTTTATAAACCTTCCAACGATTTTCCATGACGGATACATCTAGTTTGAACTTTTCCTCTTCAAGAATATTGTAGACCTCTGCATTCTTTTCGATTTCCACTTTGAGTTTCTAAATCTCCAAGGCCACTGGGCCTTACAGATATTCTTTGAGTTCTGATGCTTCCTCGATGGTGGTGGTGGCTTTGGCTATTTTGTTTTGGATTTCTTCGAACTGAAGTATCTGGGCATTGGTGACTGCGATGACTCTTCCAGCGATGACTTTGGTGAGTCCATAAGCTATTTTGGCGTACTTTTCTGAGATATAGTCGCATACCTCTTTGGTGTGCACCTAGAATATTCCGATTTGGATCTTTTCAATGATTTAGGATTTGACTTCTTTTTCCCTCTTTTTGTTGAAGTCTATTTCGTCTTTGATCTCCTTGATTTCTTTCGCCTCGTCTTGCGCGATCTTCTCCAAATATGGTTCAATCTTCATCGACAAGAAATCTTTATATTGACTGTATTTGCCTTGGTAAACAAAGAGGGGCTCAGTGACCTTGTCGAGATCATTTTTCCATCTTTCGTGTAACTCCCAAACCCAAAGATTTTAGTCATCTACATAAACTCCGGATCTGACCTCTAGTGTTGCGGGACGTTCTGACGGCAGCGATGGAGTCTTGATTTTGCCCTTGATGATCTGGAAGTTTTCGTAACGGGGAAGAAACTTGGATTCCAGGTCGAGCACACTGTCGAGCTCCTTCAGTGTCTTTTCGAAATAGGTCAGGAACAGTTGCTTGAATTCTTTTGGCGACAACGTAAAAGTGAAGTCATCTTCACTGCCGTTGATCTTGAGCATAATTCCGAAGAGGGGAAAGGTCCGCTTCTTTACCTTGAATAGCTCATCTTTTTCTTCCAGTAGCGAATATTTGTTGCGCACGATACCTGCTGATACGATTTCGATGGTCTATGGGATGTATCCTGCAAACATATTGTAGAATGCATAGAAGTTGCGATTTATATTGTCCCAGAGCGCGCTGCGCATCAAGTGCTGGACCAATTCCAGAAGTCTCCTGAACTTGTCGTCGTCAAGGATTTAGCATTTGCCATCCTTATTGAGTTTCAACTATGTTTTTATGATCTCCTGAATCGTGAGAGGATATTGATCGATGATTTTCCTGAGCCCTTTGTGGATGTAATGCTATTGGGCGTGCTTGAAGTCCTCGAGCTTGCTATAGCCAGTCACAAAATTCGTGTCGTAAAGCTCCACGATCCTTAATGAAAGGCATTCAGCCCGCACCTTGTCCAGTGTTCCCAAAACCTATTTGTAGCTGTAAAGAGATGCAAGACCGAATTATTTGAACATTTGATCGAAACTTTTGGCGTCAGATTTTATAATATGACCGAGATTGAGCACTACGACTTCCTTGGATCCTTTCTTGGCCTCGAGCTCCATTCTGCCGAACTCAGGTATTGGCTTCATTTTCTCCGCTTCGAGCTCAAGAGGTTTCGAGAATAGTTTGCTGGAGTCGTTGGTCTTGAGATAGTCCTTGAAGAGAATGGTGTTCTGCATCTTGACAAAATCGGAATTCACCTCGTCCAAGAGAGTATCCATCTGGGGTTTTTTGAAGTCGATTGCTATCTTTTCAATGATCCCTGTTTGAATCTTGGTCTGTAGTGGTTGAATGTCATCTGAAGGCATGTTCTCAATATAGTAGTTGAACCGTAGTAGACTGTCCATCATGTTTCTGAGCTTGCAAGCTTGCTGGATTTTACCTAACCAACGGCTCCGGTTCTCTCCAGGAAACACGAGCTCCCATCGGTAAAGCTTTTTGAAGCCTTTTGGTCCTTTATGCCAGAAGTAGTTTTGTCTCTAGAATTCAAGTTTGGGTTTTTTAGCTTTATGCTCTAACGATGAACTAGTCCCGCCTCCGATAACTTGTATCTTTTCCTTGTCCCTCTCGAGTTCGTCTTTGAACTGCTCATCGATGAGAGTGACTTCCTCGAACGCCATATCTTCTAAATTAAGATGGTAGGCATTTAAGGTCTTCTTCTTCTTGAGGTCGTCTACCAACTAGCGTGTACTGATGTGATCGTACTGAGAGTTACAAAAGGGTTCTAATGGGAGATAGTTATTTTCTTCAAGTATGCGTTTAAAATCCACAGGCTATAATATGTAGTTAATGAAAAATATATTTTTATTTGGGTAATTTATTATAAATGGTTTGATTTGTAAAAAATACTTAGTCTTCGAGCAGTTGTCTGAGACTCTTCTCGTTAGTTTCAAATTTCCTGATTTTCATCGGCTTGGGAGGTGATTTTGAAAGATCATATGGTTTGAAAGGCTATATTCATTTTTAATAAAATACAATTATATGAAACAAGATGCAGGATATGCTGGATGACTTTTTTAAAAGTATTACTTGTGGTGGTTCAGTAGATTTAATTTTAGAGGAATCCTTGTTGTTTTGAGGTTCCTGGTGTTGTTTGAAATATTTCTATCTTGCAAATAACTGACCCCTGATATGTTTGCGTTCAGTTTGACCGCTGTTCTATTGCGAATTATTCACAAGCTATAAAATGTTGGGTTGGAAGAAACAAGTGTTAAGGTTAGATGTTTTTTTGAAAATTATGTTTATTTAGGGTACTTTGACAGGTGGTTAGGACATTATATAATATATTTAATTATTTTATATATATATAATATATAATGAACAATAGGATTTGATAAAGAAGTTTTGTTATATTTGTAATAGTTAAAATTTGAAAGTTATACTTTTTTACACAAATTAACATATTTGATGATTTAATGTGTAAAAATATTAAATATAATTGCAATACAATTTATAAACCAAACTAGAATAAATATATATATACTATTTTATATAAATTTTAGGAATTATGTTTTTTATTATTATTCTTTTGAAATGAGGCGAGATTCGGCTAATTCAAGGATTTAGACCAAGAGCTCTCAAATAGCCACTATTTGCTTGTGTATTATTAAACTCAAACGAGTTAATTAGCCCCGAAAATGCAGAGCTAATCGTGCTAAAAGAAGGTCTATTTCTTGCAACTGCATCCAGAGTCGACCGATCTCCTTCCACATAAGTCACGATATTTGGCCAATTCGCTGGTGGATTTATTGTCCTGATACAAGAACTCGCTGACATTTTTTTATATGGCCAGAATGACCAGTGTATTCCATTCCATTCAAGAAGCTGGCGGAAAGAACTAATCCAATCATCGCTATTCTCACCGCTTTCGCCCATCCAGATTGGAACATAAAAGCGGTAACTGAAATCAACGTACTCCTGAATTGTAGCTTGGACCGGATCCACCCAGTATTTGTGAAAAGTGTAAACGAGGTTGGAGTCAAAAGGTGGGCCAAAGCACGACCAGAATTGCGAAGCCCAAACTCCTCCGTCAAGGATTACGATATGGTTATTATCGACTTATCGGATAGCCGAAGTTATCCTTTTGTAGAGAGGCTCCAATTTTGGAAGGAAGTATGAAGTATCAAAATCGGTCGAAATAGGTTCATTGAGAAGTTCATAACCCAGTATTGTGGTTTAGTCCTTGTATCTTGCTGCAATAAGCCGCCATAGTCGAACAGTCATATCAATATGATAGTCACTGTCGTACAAGAATGGATAGCCATAACTATCATCGATATTGGCCCCGGTCTGCCCTCCAGGAGCAGAATGCATATCCAAGACAAGATATAAATTATTCTAATTCGTAAAACATTAAATAAAAAAATAGGGGGTATAAAATTAATAAAAAAAATTGTACAGCTTTGCATTGGTTGATAACATAGTTAATTCGAGAGAATCCATCTTCCTTGATGGTTGTCGGGTCCTCATCATCAATAAATAGCTTATAACTAAAAGGTAGACGGACAGTGTTGAATCCGACCTTCTTCATGTATTTGAAATCATCGCTGTTGATGTAGGTATCCCTGAACTTGTTCCAGAAGTCACTAGATCCTTTTTAATTCAGCAGCTCGGAGAAGGCGATGTCCATTGCTCTATAGTAGCTAACTTTATCGAAGTTCATCATATAGCCTTCTGGATTGAACCAGTTTCCGAGACCTATGCCTTTGATGAACATGTTGTTGCCATTCACATCTTGGATTTGTCTGCCAGCTGTTTTGCAGAATCCACAAAGAGCTGCAGTGATCAGGGTAGTGGTGAGTATAATTGAAAAAATATTCATTTTTTTTATAAAAAATATGGATATTATAGATAAAAATAGACTAGATGGAATCAATCAATTGTCTGATTAACTATCATATAAATACATTATTGTCTATTTAATATATATATAGATTATATATTTTATTTAAACCGTGCCAATTGTCATGGTGTCAAACCTATTAACCTATATTTTATTTATTTATCGAATTTTTATTTTTATTATCGGGGATTTTTTTTCTCCCTCACAACTTTACGCTTATTGACTACCAATTAAGTTGGATAAATCATAGTGAATTAAAATTATATTTTACTATAAAATATTGTAAAAAAACTTTCAAAAATTCAAATTTGTAATTACATCAAAGACATTAAGCAACAATAGATAATGTTTAATTAGCCTAACATAGCTATTTATGAAGATAGATCATGTGATGAACAAGTTAAACTCGAAAGGATCAGATAAAACCAACATATCAGTATTCGGCAGTCATACAAATCCAATAAAATAATGCAGTCCAGAAAAAAGCTCCTAAATCTTATGTCACTGAATAGTGAAAATATGCGTCTCATCCAAATTGATTGCATCTTAAATCTTAATACAGTATTGGCTTACAGAGACAAAACCGATTAGCAATTGTTAAAACCCCTTCACTAACTGCTAATATATGCTACAAGCAAATAGTCTGATCATTTGTTTAATATGTTTACTGAAGAGGTCGTCGAGGCCCTAATGGGGATCATGAAGCGACCTCTCACGGGTGGGGCAGAAGACGATTTACGGTTCAGTTTAATAAAGTATAGCCTTTGGACACTCACGAACTATACATATGAAAGACATGTAGGAGATAATACAGGTTTAGGAGTGATGGGACTCATCTGGGCTTTTATGGATTTTCTCCAATCAAACCATTAGGTCTTTCGAGACTTAGCGTTGACGGCCTTGGGTAACTTGCTCGATGTTCCGAATCATCGAGAGCCCATTCTGCGTACTATCATGCCTTTTATCATGGAAAACTATTAAAAACTCCAAAGATAAACCCTAATGTATTTTACTTCGAAACTCTTCGATAAATTTGTCATTGGCTAAGAAAACACCCTCTTCCCTGATTACAATAACTACTAAGGCCATCCGATCAATTTCCTGTTGGATCTAATAGTAAATGAAATATACAACCCCGATGCGTCTGTGGAGTCAGTTTCTCACTGCTTCCAAGCAGTCTCCAACTTGCTAAACGACGACAAAAACATTTACCCTATCCTTTCCCACTCCAGCTCATATATTATCAGTATAATCGAGTGGGTATTGATTTCACCACCTCAGCAAGAACTCAATCCCATAGGTTTAAAGTTTTTAAGATTAATACATATATTCGTGAATGAAATCGTCGACAGTTTCTACGCTTATGAACTTAAAAACGAAGAAGAAGAATAGGGATACAACAGATTTTTGACGAAGATAACAAGTTAATATATGATAAAAGTGTTCTGGAAGTACGAAGACCCCCAAGGCTACCAAAATCGGTAGTTCATCAGCCTCGAGGAGAAGAAAATGATGACGAAGATCACAGAGTCCCTGTATGGGGTTCTCGAAAACATGTTTAGCTGCGAGGAACTCGCCGAACTGATCATGGAAAAAACTCCTCTCATCAATCAAGTAATGGGGTCAGTAGATTCTGGCCCGAATTATCGGACCAAAGTATCATGCATAAAAGGAATTTGCAACTTAGTTCTGGTTGGCAACGAGACTTTGAGGATAATCCTAATTAACAAGCATGGATTGATCAAGTTTTTGGCAGAGAAACTGAACATGTATGAGGACGCAGACATCAACCTCGGCCTGTTGAGGTGTCTGAAGAAGATTTTTAAACTGGGAAAGATGATTCAGGAGGAGGAGGAATACAAGCGGAACCTGTTCTTTCAGTAGTTTATCCGTTTCGGAGGGTTGGTGGGTTTGAACAAATTGGAGGGCAGCGCGAATTAGAAGATCTCCAATGTTGTTGCTTTAATTTTGAATCGTTTCGAAAGTGAATACACGGATCTTTATAATTAGTGATATTTATAATTGTTATACCTATCCATCAGTGATTATAAAAATCACTAGCAAAAAAGAATAAAAGACTTTAAAAAAATGAAAAGTATTATATATAGATTTTTAATTAAAATTTATACTTTAACTCTCTCAGAAAATGAGGATAAAAAAATAGGAGGCAAAGGAACTGATTTTAAAAAAACTTAAAGTAATCGATTTTCGAGCAGACGCAATGACTTAATTTCTTTATTTGTTGATTTTAAAAAAAGTTTTACCACATTTTGCAAATGATAAAATCCTTTAATCTTAACAATCATATCTTTAATTTAATACACTGTTTCTATATTTCATCTTGATTACTTAAATATCTTTTTTTGAAAATAAATAATGTAGATACGTCACAGATGTATATAAAAATGCAATACCATTTAAAATATATAGTGAAAGATATAATATATACATTTTATATTATATTATAGTTATGAAAATATAGAATGGTCTAAAAAATGTTGGATAGTCTATTGTCATTAATGGAGGTGATGCATATGCAATCAATGCGTTTTTAAATTGAATACTTATTCAGGATAGTTACGTATAGTTGTCGCACAGGGTTGTTCCCTGGATGACTGTCAAATGATACAGCTCATAACGCCTTCTTAAAGAGTTAAGGCATTTGCACTGTTTCTCTATTAATGTAATAAATTATTAAAAATTAGTTATCCATTTATTCAACAACTCAAAATATCTTATTATACAAAAACACAATTTAATTTAATTTAGTTTAGAAAGTAAATAAGTTAACAAAATATTGATAATAAAAATATTGATAAAAAATCCAGGATAAGGTAAAACATATGATAACAAATTTAATAAATATGTTGTTGTTTAGATGACTTATTGAGAATCGTAGTTACAGCAAATCACACCCCTTTTATTGCTTGAAAGTAGCTAAAAAGGATCATCGCATTCCTTCCCAGTGTATTAAAGTAGACAACTCAAGTATATTTGAAGTTAATTTTAACATTTATGATAAGGAAAACAGTGATATATAAATATGTATGTTTTTATATTATTAATTCTTTTTAAGATATCTTTTTATGTGGATTATATTGTGCAAATTAACTTTTTTCATTGGTATTTAAATCTCCTAAGATAATATAATCACATAACTTAATTAAACATATCTCTCTCGATTCAACCAACAAACAAAACAATGAACTATACAATCATTCTTATCATTTTCCTACTTTCACTTTCAAATTCCCAGACAAACCTACAGATAGGTGGTGCATAGACAGACCCACAGATCGGGGTGATAGCGGGAAGTATATAGGATGCCCCTTTGCAGGTAGCATTGCAATACAATGGAGGACTTCGCTGTGGAGGAACTATTATTAGGGTTAACGTAAATCTTGGGACAGTATATCGATGTCCGCCTATTGTGACTGCTGCGACTAATATAAATGCTCCTGCGAATAATTTGGCATTTCCTTTGAGTCGAAACAAATGATCTGATTTATTTCATATATATCGAATTTGTATATATTTGATAAGATTTTATGATTTCCTTTTTCTCTATCTCGCCCTTTTAACAAAATATTACTTTATTTAGGTTTTTTTTTTTTGCAAAAGGGGTTGGAAAGGTTGTATTTATACATCTTAGTGTGTGTGTCTGAAATTCCCATCATTAGGTAACATTATGTTGGGGTTTATCAAATGTTAAATTGCTGCATATCTTCAAATCTAAACACCATACAATATATCTATATTTGATAACTTAAAAAATATGGATCAATAATATCTTTTCAGCTGCTCATCAAATAATAGTTCGACATTTAAAAAAAATAATTAAAATATCTAACTATCTATATATATATATAATATTCGTAAGTATAAATGTTTGTATTGCTATCTATAGTTTTGAGAAATGAATTTGAAGTTCCTGGCAAGTCAAATTGAGAATCGTATTAACCCATACAAAAAATAGATAACAAATATTTCACCTCAATTCAATGCGAGCAGAATACTGTTTCTATAACCTTATTTTTATAATAATATGA
>JAHDVE020008396.1:0-20399 GCA_022606495.2 Halesus radiatus | reverse complement strand
AGCAATCAAGCTAATACATAAAATACCCTTCAAAAAGGATGCGACCCGCAAATGTGCGGTAATAGCGGTAGCGCCACATATCTGGCAATATCTCATCGACAAAAAGGTGCTGAACATCGGATACTATAAAGCCGGCGTCAGCGAGTACCTTTCGATACTAAGCTGCCAAAAGTGCTTGGGTTATGGACACTCAGTAGCCCACTGTAAGAGCAAGGAAGTCTGCTGGCGCTGTGGTGGAGAACACAAAGTACAAACATGCCAAGCCCCTAATACCGGTGTAATCTGCTGCCAAAGCTGCGTAGCAGCCAACAATAGGCAAAAATTAACAAAGCCTACCAACCACATGGCACAATCAATGGAATGCCCTATCTATAAAAGGAACGTAGAAAGATATAGAACTTTGATTGACTATGGACAACCATAACATAATTAAGTTTGCACAGGCAAATCTACAGAGGTGCGAAGCTGCTACCGTCAACTTCTTACAAAACGCGATAAACAGGAAAATAGACATCGCCATCATACAAGAGCCATATACAGGAAATACGGGAAAAATTAATAAATCATCCTACAATGGACCCATTTTTCAAAAACCGAGCGTGGACTACCCAGTCAAGGCGGCAATAATAGTATTGAATAAAAATATCGCTGACACCTGTGTCCTCCTCCACAAATTCAGCGACAACTCCAATATATTCATTGAAGCGCAATTCCAGGGAATCCCACTAATAATAGGATCCTTATATTGTCCTCCAAATGAAGATATCGACGTCAGCCTAGAAAAATCGAGCAGGCTAATAGACACGAACAACAAGAAAATCATCATTGGAGCGGACGCCAATGCCAAAAGCATTTGGTGGGGCAGCAAGAAGACAGATAATAGAGGTGACAAATTGAGTGACTTTATTGCCCAGAAACAACTACATATCGTCAACGAAGGAACAACGCCAACATTTGAAACCTTTCGACAAAACGCGCGACTGAGTAGCGTGATCGATGTAACCTTATGTTCCCAGAACGTAATTGAACTCGTTAAGAACTGGAAAGTTGACAAAACAATTGCTGCCATGTCTGACCATAATGGAATAACTTTCAATGCACAATTCAGTAAATCATCTACGGAAGAAATTCCAAAATCAACATTCCTATATAAGACCAGTAAGGCAAATTGTATGGAATTCGACAAGACACTAAAATCCAACGTTGAAGGCAAGGGAATAACAGTTCATTTGATTGAGTCTAATAATCAACCTGGTACACTCAACAGACAAGTTTCAGTCCTCATGGATGCCATATCGGATGCGTGCAGAACGGCGATCCCCCCACTGAGAAAATCTAGACAAAGAATCTGCCCCTGGTGGAATGAGAAATTGGAAAAGCTGAAGAAAGAAGTTCTCGCCGCAAAGAGGAAGCTGATGAACTCAGGACCGGCAAGAAGAGATGCGATCACACTACCGGCATACCTCGAACTGAGAGAACACTCCAAGGAGGAAATTGCTGCAGCAAAAATCCAAAACTGGAAAGAATTTTGCAGCAGTCAGGGAAAAGATACAGTCTGGTCCACGGTACTTAGAGTTCTTAAATCGACTCAAAAGTCACCACCAGAAACGCTACAATTCAATACAAGGTCCACAACGTCAGCCCAAGAGACGGCGTCCACGCTCCTAGATCATTTCTTCCCTAATGACTCTCCAGTCAGTGAAACAGCGAAACAAACACGTATTCGGAATAATGAGGAAGAATACCGCCTTAGCGAAATTGACCCCCCGTTTACGAGAACCGAAATAAGGAAAATACTTGCATCCATAGATATAAAGAAGTCCCCAGGAAGAGATCACTTTACAGCCGACATTTGTCAGAAAGCGTTCGAAAGTCTCCCAGAAATCTTTACTGCATTATACAATACGTGTCTCAGAATTGGCTGCTTCCCAATCCTTTGGAAGGTCGCTAGAATCAAGGTAATTCCGAAGCCGGGAAAAGAAGACTATGGTAATATCTCTTCATACCGACCTATAGGTCTTCTCCCGGTATTTGGCAAGGTACTAGAGAAATTGCTAATCAAGAGAGTAACCTGGCACTTCAGCACGAAGGGGAAACTTAATTCAAACCAATACGGGTTCACGCAACAAAAAAGCACAGAAGACGCAATGCTTGATGCTGTTAACCACATCAAGAAAGCGAATAAAGAAGGACTTTATGCATGCCTGATATCACTGGACATAAAGGGGGCATTTGACAACGCGTGGTGGCCCCACCTAAAAATGCAACTAGCCAAAAAAGACTGTCCACTAAATATATACAGAGTTTTTAAAGACTACCTGTCGGACAGAATGGTAGAAATAATTTACGCGGGCGCTGGGGCACAAAAACACTCGAACAAGGGCTGTATACAAGGATCTGCCTGCGGACCTATTCTATGGAACATAGTTCTGGACGAACTGCTAAATCTCAAATTCGACTCTAACGTACGCATACAAGCATTTGCTGACGACGTTTTAGTTATAATAACTCATGAAGACATGGCAGAAATACAAAAAATAATTAAAGATAGTCTCTCCTTAATAACAGACTGGGGAGAAAAAGTGAAACTGCAATTCTCTGAGGAAAAAACAAAAGCACTATTCTTTAGTAAAAGGAAAACACTTCCACCAAACATTGTGATGAATGGTAAAATTGTTCCACTCTCTCGGGATTGCAAAATTCTAGGGATCGTCATAGACGATAAGTTAAATTGGAGCAAGCACGTGGACATGGTATGCCCAAAAGCTGTCAATATAACCAAGAAACTTGCATTTATGGCAAAACCTACGTGGGGTCTGAGTTCTGAAATATTAAGAACAATCTACATAGGAGTAGTCGAACCGATAATAACGTACGCCGCGACGGTATGGGCAATAGCTGCAAAACGGAAAAATATACGCAAAAAACTGGATAGAGTCCAAAGGGCCATCGGAATCAGAATATGTAAAGCTTACCGAACTACGTCCCTTACTTCAGTGCAGGCAATAGGAGGACTAACACCTATGGACCTAAAACTCAAAGAACTCAGACTCATCGGTGAAACAAAAAGGAACAGAACTTTACATCTACTTCCTGATGATAGGAAGTACCAGGGAATTGTAAAGGTTACTCAACTACCTCACCCGAGCAAACAAATTGGTGAAAATGTCATCTTTCCAGGAACATACGAGAGAAACTCATTTGAAGCGAACGAAATTGATATTTACACAGATGGAAGCAAAACTGGAGGAAAAGTGGGCGCGGCCTACACAGTGTTCAACGCTAGCGGAGAAATTACAGCAAGAAAATTGCCATTGGCTGATTACTGCTCAGTTTTTCAAGCAGAGCTTTTCGCAATAATGCAAGCACTCGAGTGGGTCAAAAAACAGCAAAAGCATTGGGAAAAAGTTAATGTCTTGACAGATTCACAGAGCGCAGCTCACGCTCTAGAGTCCGGGACACCTACTAACCCAATGGTCTACAATATACAATGTTCGGCCCAACTTTTGAGAGAAAGAGGATCTGCCTGTAAATTTTTGTGGATACGCGGGCACAATGGAATCTATGGAAATGAAAGAGCAGACGAGCTAGCAAAAGACGCTGCATTAAAAACCAAGACACAAAAACTCTATTCAGAATTCCCACTGAGCTACGCAAAGTTCAAAATAAAGGAGTCAATTCTTGAAGAATGGGACCAAAGGTATAAAAACTCTGATACGGGCAAAGGAACACGGATATTTTTCAGGAGCATAACAGAAGCCAAAGAGTTTGGTAAAAAGACAACTCCAACTTTCGAACTCACGCAAATCCTTACCGGCCATGGAGCGAACCTATCCTATCTTCACAGATTCAAGCTAAAAGATAGTCCGGCATGCCCATGTGACAAACTAACGGACCAAACAATGAAACATCTGTTGCTAGACTGCCCAATGTTCACGACGGAAAGATGGCAAATAACCAAAGAATGCCAGAGGAGAGATATAAACTTCACTGACATTTCTGATGTCATACAAATCATACCTCTCCGAAAAATCTTCATTAAGTTCGCAAAAAACATCATAAGTAAAATTAAGGAACAAAATAAATAATTATCAAAAGACATTAAATTAACTTAAAATCGTATCAAGCACGATCAAAGAAATCTTCACATTATAAATATCTGATCAAACTACAACATAGCCAAGACAAGAAATCACGACTGAGAACGCCAAAGAACACTTCCTATCCTACAAATGGCTCTGTTAAGAGGGTAAGCAATTATCATCTTAACAGAACGTCCACATTTCTTTCAGATTCACGATACTGCTCCGGCTGAGGTTTTACATGGTTCCCTCACGCTGTTAAACAAATGTTGGAGTAGTTAATAGCCCATGTTAGACAAGTCCCATTAACCCCTACACATATCCAAAATTTGAATGACCCTTTACTCTTCCCAATATACACGAAAACAAAAATCAAATCAATAGCTCACATATCAATATAAAATAGCTTAAATAAACCTTGACAAATAATAGACAAGGTAAAAAATAGAACACTCAATGGAAAAAAAAAACCTAACCTAACCTAACCTAACCTAACCTAACCTAACCTAACCTAACCTAACCTAACCTAACCTAACCTAACCTAACCTAACCTAACCTAACCTAACCTAACCTAACCTAACCTAACCTAACCTAACCTAGGTAACCTAACCTCACCTAACCTAACCGAGTGTTCCTACGCGAGCCAAGCGGTGAGTGTCTCTAAAGATTTAATAATTTAAATTTATTTCGACTGCGATTAGGTTATGCAGCTTTAAAATAATATCTCTCTACCGTATCCATGCGTTTTTAACAAATTTGCATACATTAAAATAGTTCTTTAAATATTTCCATCCACGTGGCATAAAATCAATTCAATTCTATTTTGTTTTTCATTATTTTTTTTTCCGTCCAACGTCACCGCGAGCCTTTTTATCTCCGGCATTTCCACACAAACCCGCTGTTGACAGGCAAGAAGCCTGGAGAGTTCAGTGTTCCTACGCGAGCCAAGCGGTGAGTGTCTCTAAAGATTTAATAATTTAAATTTATTTCGACTGCGATTAGGTTATGCAGCTTTAAAATAATATCTCTCTACCGTATCCATGCGTTTTTAACAAATTTGCATACATTAAAATAGTTCTTTAAATATTTCCATCCACGTGGCATAAAATCAATTCAATTCTATTTTGTTTTTCATTATTTTTTTTTCCGTCCAACGTCACCGCGAGCCTTTTTATCTCCGGCATTTCCACACAAACCCGCTGTTGACAGGCAAGAAGCCTGGAGAGTTCAGTGTTCCTACGCGAGCCAAGCGGTGAGTGTCTTTAAAGATTTAATAATTTAAATTTATTTCGACTGCGATTAGGTTATGCAGCTTTAAAATAATATCTCTTTACCGTATCCATGCGCTTTTAACAAATTTGTATACATTTAATAGTGCTTTAAACATTTTCATCCAGGTGGCATAAAATCAATTCAATTCTATTACGTTTGTCTTTATTTTATTTTTTTTTCCGTCCAATGTCACTGCGAGCCTTTTAATCTGCTTCATCTCCACGTAAACCCGCGCTGTTGGCTGGCAAGAAGCCGGGAGCGTTCAGTATTCTTATGCAAGCTAAGCGTGCTTAAAACATTTACATCCAGGTTGCATATAATCGAGCTTACTTCAAAAGTGTGTCTAAAAGATGCAAAGAACACCTGTTAAGTTTAATGATAGCGCAGGACCTTCGGTACCTCCTCCAATCATGGAACCGGCTCTCAAAGATTCGAGCACAGAGATGACTGTCCCAGTGATTTCTCTGGCAGAAAATAATTTGCCTAAGGCATCAGCAAGAAACGAAACGATGGAGATGTTATACCAAAACACCTTGGAACAAGCAGACTCTGCCAAGAAGGCCTTAGCTACCTGTGGGAACATCAAAGGCACCCACAAGGCCGCTGTCACGGCAGCAATAGACAAAATGGTTGCGAATGCTAAAGAAATGGCAACATCAACAGCTTCTCAAATAGATCTTGGAGGAGTCAAAGAAATTCATAAAATGAGAGAAGAAATACTCGTCTTAAAGGCTGATCATATAAAGGAGATGTACGAACAGGAGAAGCGCCACACTGAGCAAATAGTAATGATCGCCACCCAAAAAGCGGACCTAAATGCGAACCATAAGAATGAAGCTACAGTTCGTAGATTGGATGTGGAGAATAACAACCCCTCCACTAGTTATGCAGAAGCGACAATGGGGAAAAGCGGAACTAGACAATTCCCCACAGCGCACGCAACGACTAAGGAAAGCTCTTCGGTTATTTCTGCCCCGATAGAGAAGACATACTCGATAGTGGTTTCAGGGAAATCTCCCATAGCAAGCGAGACTCTAGAAAAGACAATTAAAGAAAAGATAAATGTCACATCCTTAGGAATTGGAATTAAAAAGATCAAAAAACTGGCCAACAATAGAGTGTACGTTCAATGCGACACAGAAGAGCAGTGTAAGAAATTCTCGACGGAAGTGTCCAAAATGGAACATCTGCAGAGCCAAAACGGAGTTAAGCTACAACCCAGACTTATAGTAAAAGGAATCGATGCCGACCTTTTGGAAAAAGACATTGTTACGGCAATAGTAAAGCAAAATAGCGGGTTGGTCTCTCTCTTAGGAGAGCAACAACCCGAAGAAGCAATCAAGCTAATACATAAAATACCCTTCAAAAAGGATGCGACCCGCAAATGTGCGGTAATAGCGGTAGCGCCACATATCTGGCAATATCTCATCGACAAAAAGGTGCTGAACATCGGATACTATAAAGCCGGCGTCAGCGAGTACCTTTCGATACTAAGCTGCCAAAAGTGCTTGGGTTATGGACACTCAGTAGCCCACTGTAAGAGCAAGGAAGTCTGCTGGCGCTGTGGTGGAGAACACAAAGTACAAACATGCCAAGCCCCTAATACCGGTGTAATCTGCTGCCAAAGCTGTGTAGCAGCCAACAATAGGCAAAAATTAACAAAGCCTACCAACCACATGGCACAATCAATGGAATGCCCTATCTATAAAAGGAACGTAGAAAGATATAGAACTTTGATTGACTATGGACAACCATAACATAATTAAGTTTGCACAGGCAAATCTACAGAGGTGCGAAGCTGCTACCGTCAACTTCTTACAAAACGCGATAAACAGGAAAATAGACATCGCCATCATACAAGAGCCATATACAGGAAATACGGGAAAAATTAATAAATCATCCTACAATGGACCCATTTTTCAAAAACCGAGCGTGGACTACCCAGTCAAGGCGGCAATAATAGTATTGAATAAAAGTATCGCTGACACCTGTGTCCTCCTCCACAAATTCAGCGACAACTCCAATATATTCAGTGAAGCGCAATTCCAGGGAATCCCACTAATAATAGGATCCTTATATTGTCCTCCAAATGAAGATATCGACGTCAGCCTAGAAAAATCGAGCAGGCTAATAGACACGAACAACAAGAAAATCATCATTGGAGCGGACGCCAATGCCAAAAGCATTTGGTGGGGCAGCAAGAAGACAGATAATAGAGGTGACAAATTGAGTGACTTTATTGCCCAGAAACAACTACATATCGTCAACGAAGGAACAACGCCAACATTTGAAACCTTTCGACAAAACGCGCTACTGAGTAGCGTGATCGATGTAACCTTATGTTCCCAGAACGTAATTGAACTCGTTAAGAACTGGAAAGTTGACAAAACAATTGCTGCCATGTCTGACCATAATGGAATAACTTTCAATGCACAATTCAGTAAATCATCTACGGAAGAAATTCCAAAATCAACATTCCTATATAAGACCAGTAAGGCAAATTGGATGGAATTCGACAAGACACTAAAATCCAACGTTGAAGGCAAGGGAATAACAGTTCATTTGATTGAGTCTAATAATCAACCTGGTACACTCAACAGACAAGTTTCAGTCCTCATGGATGCCATATCGGATGCGTGCAGAACGGCGATCCCCCCACTGAGAAAATCTAGACAAAGAATCTGCCCCTGGTGGAATGAGAAATTGGAAAAGCTGAAGAAAGAAGTTCTTGCCGCAAAGAGGAAGCTGATGAGCTCAGGACCGGCAAGAAGAGATGCGATCACACTACCGGCATACCTCGAACTGAGAGAACACTACAAGGAGGAAATTGCTGCAGCAAAAATCCAAAACTGGAAAGAATTTTGCAGCAGTCAGGGAAAAGATACAGTCTGGTCCACGGTACTTAGAGTTCTTAAATCGACTCAAAAGTCACCACCAGAAACGCTACAATTCAATACAAGGTCCACAACGTCAGCCCAAGAGACGGCGTCCACGCTCCTAGATCATTTCTTCCCTAATGACTCTCCAGTCAGTGAAACAGCGAAACAAACACGTATTCGGAATAATGAGGAAGAAGACCGCCTTAGCGAAATTGACCCCCCGTTTACGAGAACCGAAATAAGGAAAATACTTGCATCCATAGATATAAAGAAGTCCCCAGGAAGAGATCACTTTACAGCCGACATTTGTCAGAAAGCGTTCGAAAGTCTCCCAGAAATCTTTACTGCATTATACAATACGTGTCTCAGAATTGGCTGCTTCCCAATCCTTTGGAAGGTCGCTAGAATCAAGGTAATTCCGAAGCCGGGAAAAGAAGACTATGGTAATATCTCTTCATACCGACCTATAGGTCTTCTCCCGGTATTTGGCAAGGTACTAGAGAAATTGCTCATCAAGAGAGTAACCTGGCACTTCAGCACGAAGGGGAAACTTAATTCAAACCAATACGGGTTCACGCAACAAAAAAGCACAGAAGACGCAATGCTTGATGCTGTTAACCACATCAAGAAAGCGAATAAAGGAGGACTTTATGCATGCCTGATATCACTGGACATAAAGGGGGCATTTGACAACGCGTGGTGGCCCCACCTAAAAATGCAACTAGCCAAAAAAGACTGTCCACTAAATATATACAGAGTTTTTAAAGACTACCTGTCGGACAGAATGGTAGAAATAATTTACGCGGGCGCTTGGGCACAAAAACACTCGAACAAGGGCTGTATACAAGGATCTGCCTGCGGACCTATTCTATGGAACATAGTTCTGGACGAACTGCTAAATCTCAAATTCGACTCTAACGTACGCATACAAGCATTTGCTGACGACGTTTTAGTTATAATAACTCATGAAGACATGGCAGAAATACAAAAAATAATTAAAGATAGTCTCTCCTTAATAACAGACTGGGGAGAAAAAGTGAAACTGCAATTCTCTGAGGAAAAAACAAAAGCACTATTCTTTAGTAAAAGGAAAACACTTCCACCAAACATTGTGATGAATGGTAAAATTGTTCCACTCTCTCGGGATTGCAAAATTCTAGGGATCGTCATAGACGATAAGTTAAATTGGAGCAAGCACGTGGACATGGTATGCCAAAAAGCTGTCAATATAACCAAGAAACTTGCATTTATGGCAAAACCTACGTGGGGTCTGAGTTCTGAAATATTAAGAACAATCTACATAGGAGTAGTCGAACCGATAATAACGTACGCCGCGACGGTATGGGCAATAGCTGCAAAACGGAAAAATATACGCAAAAAACTGGATAGAGTCCAAAGGGCCATCGGAATCAGAATATGTAAAGCTTACCGAACTACGTCCCTTACTTCAGTGCAGGCAATAGGAGGACTAACACCTATGGACCTAAAACTCAAAGAACTCAGACTCATCGGTGAAACAAAAAGGAACAGAGCTTTACATCTACTACCTGATGATAGAAAGTACCAGGGAATTGTAAAGGTTACTCATCTACCTCACCCTAGCAAAAAAATTGGAGAAAATGTCATCTTTCCAGGAAGATACGAAAGAAACTCCTTTGAAGCGAACGAAATAGATATTTACATATATGGAAGCAAAACTGGATGAAAAGTGGGCGCGTTCTACATAGCGGAGAAATGACCGCAAGAAAACTGCCCTTAGCTGATTACTGCTCAGTTTTTCAAGCAGAGCTTTTCGCAATAATGCAAGTACTTGAGTGGGTCAACAAACAGCAAAAGCATTGGGAAAAAGTTAATGTCTTGACAGACTCACAAAGCGCTGCTCACGCTCTAGAGTCCGGGACACCTACTAACCCAATGGTCTACAATATACAATGCTCGGCCCAACTTTTGAGAGAAAGAGGATCTGCCTGTAAGTTTTTGTGGATTCGCGGGCACAACGGAATCAATGGAAATGAAAGAGCAGACGAGCTAGCAAAAGACACTGCATTAAAAACCAAGATACAAAAACTCTATTCAGGATTCCCACTGAGCTACGCAAAGTTCAAAATAAAGGAGGCAATTCTTGAAGAATGGGACCAAAGGTATAAAAATTGATACAGGCAAAAGAACACGGCTATTTTTCAGGAGCATAAAAGAAGCTAAAGAGTTTGGTAAAAAGATAACTCCAACCTTCGAACTCACGCAAATCCTTACCGATCATGGAGCAAACCTATTATCTTCACAGATTCAAGCTAAAAGATAGTCCTGTATGCCCTTGTGACAAACAATCGGACCAAACAGTGAAACATCTGTTGCTAGACTGCCCAATGTTCATGATGGAAATATGGCAAATAACCAAAGAATACCAGAGGAGAGATAAAAATTTCACAGACATTTCTGATGTCATACAAATTATACCTCTCCGAAAAATCTTCATTAAGTTCGCAAAAAACATCATAAGTAAAATTACGGAACAAAATAAATAATTATCAAAAGACATTAAATTAACGTTAAATCATATTAAGCACGATCAAAGAACGTTTTACATTATAACTATCTGATCAACCTACAACATAGCCAATACAATAAATTACGAATGAGAACGCCAAAGAACACTTCCTATCCTACAAATGGCTCTGTTAAGAGGGTAAGCAATTGTCATCTTAACAAAACGTCTACATTTCTTTCAGATTCACAATACTGCTCCAGCTGAGGTTTTATATGGTTCCCTCACGCTGTTAAACAAATGTTGGAATAGTTGGTAGCCCATGTTAGATAGTCCTATTAACCCCTCTCCACATCCTAAATCTGCATGACCCTTTACTTATCCCAACACACATGAAAAAATCAAATCGATAGCTCACATAGCAAAATCAAATAGCTTAAATAAACCTTGACAAATAATAGACAAGGTAAAAAATAGAACAGGAAAAGGGAAAAAAAACCCGACGTAACCTAACCGTCGATGTTTTTTTAAGAAGCGTACACTGTTGAATATATCTAGTCTTGGCTACTCAATTATCAATTTTACGATATTCACTCAATAAGCAGCCGGTTTTCTTCAGAAAATTTGTTACATCCATAACGGCAAGTATGTGGGAAAATCTCTAGAAGTTATCTTGGAGCGTTCTTACCTTTAGCAAATTTATATTACTGTCCTGAATTTCTTTAAAATTTTCTCTGTGCTGCTTTCAATTTTTATGGATTTTTTTTTATGTTTTCGGTTTCCTCAGGAATTGATGTATTTTTTTTAATTAGGTGTTACATGTATTGGGCGTGTGGATATTTCATTGCCATTACTCTCTACCAACTGTTGAATCTTTCACTTTTCGGTATTTTATTACCACCTAAAAGTCTTAAAAAATATTATACAAACCATAAGGGGTCCAAGTAGCATGTTGGTTAAAAGTAAAAAAACTGAAATATTATATTTTTTCTTTAAGTTTATGTTCTAATTTTGGTACTGTATACATTTAAGTTAGATAACTTTATTTTAAACGAATGCCATAAAACACAAGTTACAAAATGACTTTCTCCAATTTCGTACAAAATGTAAGGAAAGTGAAATTATAAAAATTTTGCATTAAATAATTGTCAACAATGTCAATACTGTACTTCCATAAATATGAAGATTATGGGATTTTCTTTCACATAGCATCGTCGGAATCGCTATTACACAACTTATCTGTAATTATTTCATTCAAATTTGCTCTGATTTCCGTTCGTCTGTCAATCGAGCCTTTCTGGTTTTAAAAGAAAATCAATTGTTTGCAAGCCGATCTACGATCCTGAGAGACGGAGTCCCTACTTTACCCTACAGAGCTAGTCGAGGTGAGATGAGACTCGGCCGTCTCAAAAGTTGGCCTCCCGGTAACCATAACATTTCTTTTTCCTGTGATCTCCACCTTTCCCTTCCTTCACACTGGCGCTCCATCGTGCTAACGTCACACTGCCGTCCTAGAGTGGGAACACTATTCCTCAACACTGTCGCTCTAGAGTGGGGCTTGTTCTTCAAGACTGGCCCCCAACGTTTCAGTAAGCAACCATGTTCATATTTTTATATTTCTATTTTACCTTTTTTATATACCATATCTCAAATGTAATGTGGCAGATTGGGCTCGCACTATCCACCCAGTCCTGCTGGATTTGAAACTTAAATAAAATCAATTAGTAAATTTACCCACCCGTTATTTGCCAAAATCGACGTTTTCATATTTTTTTCAGATAAGTACGTTATATGCTTAAAACCAATAGATTTTTTAATCATTGTAGAAAATAATATTAACATAACACCAATGAAACATGAGATCGGAAAAAACTACAGAAAATAAAATGATTTAATTCGCATCTGGGACTCCAGGGAAAATTTCCATCAGAGAGTCCAGGGCCTCTGCCTATCCGGGCAACTGCTTAACCAACTTAGCTAATGAGACTATTCAATTTATGTCATCTTCATCGATATCATATATCAAATTCTAGATTTGTAAACATTATTCTTGCACACCATTTTATAAAAGACATTCTACCCACATAGAACAAGGGTGTGATTTGAAAGTGTCTCGCCTACCATTTCATAGAAGTCATCCAGTCCACATGATTACTACTATCTCTTTTGACATTTCAAAACTTTGTAGAGTGCATTCAAATAATGAAATATGCTATTTACATGGAAAATTAAATTATTTTTTTTAATAAATACATTTTTCTCTTTTATGTAATTTGTTATCATGATAGAATTTGTTACTTTTTATACTCTCACAAAGGATAAAAAACGAAGATTCACTCCAATGCCGTAATATTTTTTCGTATTGTAAAATTTTCAATCGCCTTTTTCTTAGATTAATCTTTTTTGGGTTGGATGATTTCTGTAAATCTTCGTCCAATTATGATTCCAGGTTAGTGTTCTTATTTTATTATATTTCTGATTATCTTGATATTTTGCGAAGTTAAATACATGTTCTTTTCGTTTTCTACCTACCTTTGTTTAATTCTTATAAGCCAGTAAAGTCGAAGTGCTCCCGCGCCCCAAAGATGTGTATAAGGAGAGATTTGCGATCTTAAGGCATTTCAGATAGTACTTCCAGAAGTATGTCTCATTCTAAGATGAACCCATCATCATTTTTTCATTTCTATTAGAGAAATGATAGTGGGTTTGTTGACCTCGTTACTTAAAATGAACGGTCACGTACTCTGAAGTCAATAATCCTGAAGCATTTGCGGACTATTTTAAATATGTTTATAGTCGACAAGCTAAGGATTTTATTTCTTTTAAATGTAGAAATTATTCTGCGTCAACAGTGAAAAATGTAGATATTTCAAATATCACCAAAAATGACAAAAATGAAAAATCAGTAGCAGTTAAAAAACTGCATGCCATGACTTTATTCGGAAACAACCCACCCGCTGTCAAATACCTTAATAAAGCCATGGATCTCCTTTGTATACGGTTCACGTTAAATGGTGTTAAACCTTCAATCCATAAAGAGTTCTGTCTGTCACCTTCTCTAAACGTCATAAACCCCCTATTCAAATATTATTTAAAAACTCCGATCCCAATGCTCCTGAAGTTTAACTTTTGCTAGTAATATTCGATAGGAAACTTAAATAATCCTCCCATTTATATTATATGGGAGGATTATTTAAGTATTATTAAGGATTATTTAACCACATTATTGTGGTTACTTTTTTTTATGAATACCGCACAAGAGTACCAACTGCTCCCAACCGTCTGGAGCCAGTGAGACTATGGCATCCCCAATTGAGGAATGTTGTCAGGCTGAAGGTATTGGGGAGGGGAAGGGGAAGAGGGAGGTGGGGAAATACCTGGCTATCCAGATATGGTCACCAAACACTGCTAAAAGCCATTTCAAGCAACGTTTCAATTGTGAATGGTGGTCTTTCACCAGGGCGATACTGAGAGTATCTTGCACTCTGGAACGTGCGCAAATATACTGTATATTATTTTTAATTGAATTAAATGTGAAACAACACAAATTAATTAAATAAAATTTACTTGCGCACGCCGGGATTTGAACCCGCGACCTTCGGATTCGTAGTCGAGAGCCTGACACCTCGACCGAGGTTTACAGCGCCCTTGAGGTGATTTTTCACATAAACGGCGCTATATAAATTGTGCAAGTATTATTATTATTATTATTATTACTACATGTGAAAAAAATACAACATCATCTGGTCATTAACTGATGTTTGGTGGAGCGCTCACCCAATTGCATTATGTTGCTTTACAATGCATTTATTCGAAGTCTGCTTCAAAGAATTTACTTGGTAAATTAGACGAAATTCAATACATATTTTTGCGAGCAATCCATTCACCCCCCATCAATTCTGTTCAAGTAGAATGTTCTGATCCTCCTATGTATTTAAATCGTCAACTATTTGCTGACAAATTGCCAACTCTTATACTTCATTAACTCCAGAATGACTCTACTCAGACTCATCTAACTGTGGTATTAAGGTTTATCACAATAATTCTCATGACAGAATTCTCAATTTCAAATCAATTTTCAATATTTTCAGCCGAGTGCACGAGTATTGCAATTCGTCAAATATATAATCAAAAATTATTTCTAACATTCCTTTGTTCTCTCTGACTTTCTCAGTTCCCTACAAAAACTTAAATCCATTCCTCTTCTTTATCCTGATGATATTTTTTTTGTATGTTATTTAAATCCTGATAGCCTCCATTTAAAAATATGTAAAAATTGTATTCCTGGGCATGTTGGCATCGTGGCTAACGACATTGCAGATTTCTTGGCAAAGGAGCGTCCAACCCTTTGATTTCCCCTATAAACCACATCCCTTATCTGAATTTTTTCCACCATTATGGAGAAATCTCGCAATGTTTGGGTAGAGTATTAGCTCATAGGTAGTCAATTCATGGGAGCCTTCTATGCCTCAATTAAAAAGGGCTATCCCTTCAAAACCCATGTTCCAACAATTCCCCCATTTTTCCAAAAAATTAATATCATATCTTATTCAAATGTGAATTGGGCATTGCTCCGTTTCCTCCCACCTTTTTAAAATTCATATGGTTGATTCCCCAGATTATGCTTTCTTTGGTCTAGAAATAGGATAGGGTCACATCTTTTTTTGGTTGTCCCTCTCTAATCACAAATATCGTCTCTTCTATCAAGCCCTATCTAAAATTGCCTCTCCTACGTTCAACACCTTACCTCTTCTAAGTCTGAACTCGACTCCAATCTTCCGTATTATTTTTATGATTACCAATTTACATTACATTTATATTTAAATTCGCCTTCCTCCTCTCGTCAATTTGAATTGATGGCCAAAAACACCCTTGAAGCGAATGAAAACCAGAAAAAAAACTTTATTCGTACCAGATTTAAGTCTTAAGCTATTGCTATTGTGAATATTATTTAGTCTTCTAGGCCCATATTTTATATTTTAAGGAGACTTCTAAGGGAAAGGTTCCTTTCAAGAAAGAGCAGACTTTTTTATAATATATTAATTTATTTACACCATTGTTAGCACTTAATTTCTACCGACTAAATCTACATTGCAAAATAATACCCACCCCGATGGACGCAGAATATAATTTAATTGATTGCGAGACAGAGAATAATTATTTTAATACCTTTTATAACTTAGATTCTGCTTGTATCTGTCGGAGGGAGTTTAAATGTATTGATTATTAATACTTTTGCTGGCATCTATGCTTTTAATCATAAAGCTTGCTATTTGCATCTCTTTATATAAATCCTAGTTGCCAGAAACTTCCACAATTGCTATTTAAATTTTCTGTTTTAATTTTTTTTTTGTTTCGATTGTTTAGTATTGTAAAATGGGTTATGTTATGCCATTGCTACACTCCTATACATTTTCAATATTTCTCTTATTTGCGGGTAATTTCTGGATTTATGGAATATCTCTAAAGTTACGGCACTATATAAGAATTGTAACAAATATTAAGTATCTTATTACAGAACAGTAGCAATCCTTCCTTTCTCTGCTAGGTTGTTTTAGCCAATATATCGTAAATACATCTGCGCTCTAGCGGAACTTTTCATAATTGACCAGCAGGATGGTTCTAGATCCGGGAGCTCGAATGTGACAAATTACATATTCCTTTCGGAATATGTGTCTCATGCCCTTGATGCTAATAATCAAGTAGACATACACTTAATTTATAACAACTTCGCAAAGGCTTTTGACATGGCAGACCCATTTGTTTGAGTAAATAAACTAGACTCATTGGATTTACAGTTAAAATGGATTTTCTGTTAAATTGCTAAGTTATTTGTCAAATGGATGACAATACGTTACGAATGGAATTTTTACTTTCACGCCAACTCAGGTGTTCCTCAAACGTCTAACCTTGACCCTTTGTTACTTTACTTACTATTAATCCACAATTACATAAAATTTTGTATTTTTTTACTATTTACTGATATTCCATCAGGCCCACTCCAATGTCCCCACAGGCCAATGTCAGATCCTCAGCTTTTTCAATAAGAAACCGCAGTAAGTAACTCACGGCAGGATATCTATCACCTTTATCATTATGGGCCGAGTTGTCCACAAACATAATATCGAAGTTAGACTTGCTAGTGAGACATAATTTTACTAATGAGCATAGGTCTTGTAAGAGGTGGCTGACTGAAATTCCAGAATTTACCATTTATTGATCCCGTTGGTGACCAGATGCCGCACCAGGGTTCCGACTTTATAAAGCTCTCCTTATTTTTCACACGGTTTGCCAGTATTTTCCCATCGTTTATCGCTGTCTGCTGCTTTCACTGCCATTTGTCGCTGTTTGTCATTATTTTCCGCTGTTTGTTGGTTGTCACTATCTGATGATCAATCTATCCAACAGATGCTTAACAAGGAAAGGTTCAAATCAAGGAAAAATCTGGTCAACACATTTATTATCGACATTCACTTTAAAGGATACAAAAAGCTAGGTTTGCATAATTTAATTCAATATGAGTTAACTATCCTGAAATAATAATAATAATTATAATTTAATAATTGAAAGTTTGTTACTTATATGATATGTTTACAAAGTTTAAGTGAAACACATAATGGGTTTTTGCACTGCACACACATAATGATTTGCTCACAAAGAGTTGATTCTTGCTTGCCGAGTGATGGTTTCCATTCTAAACTACAAATATATATTTGTTATTTTACATGCAAGGAAAGTATGCCCACTGTATACAATGTGAGTGCATACCACTGACTTGTACCGAACGTAACCGCGCATCTTATCGTATGACTACGAAGACGCTACTGTACGCCGTATTTACGTACAACCCCTTCCACATCGCTCGATAGACTGGCAGAGGCGGAGCACGATACGCTGTATTTACGTCGTATCCCCTCTCCGCCGCCCAAGCAATAAGCAAGAACGCGATTGGTCAAACCCATCGAATGCACGAGCGATTTGCGCAATGCCCCGTTGAAAACTCAAATTACCCAAACTTTAAATTTAGGATTACGAGAGTCCCGCTACATTCATCATAAACAAACTTATATATATTAAACAGTGGGATTCTCGTTAACATTTCTGATTATAAATTATGTATACAATTGTCAACATTTAGTAGTTTTAAGAATTCTCCCGTACACTGTCGAGGTTGGGGCCCTCAGAATAAACCTGTATGCTTGTTTATAATGTTAATAAATATGGTGGGAACAAGGGAGTTAAATGAGCGGAATCGGTCGAGAGAGTTCTATTAATTGCATAATTTTATATATTTTAAACTAACCACGTATAAGCACAAAACGCTATACAAAACAATACGTCGATAACGCAGAGCGTATCGAGCGTACATCCACCAAATCAGCGCACGGGCCTATCGCGTCCGATAAATACTCCGCGATAGGCAACCGTTCGTCAGTCGCACGGACACTCGGCCACTTGCTGCCACGGTCAAGAAAAGTGCGTAAAATGCGCGGGTCAACATCGCTCCTCGGAGTGAACGAAGGACCGGAGCACACCAGCTAAGTGTGCTCTATGCGACGGGGCCCATACGGCCAATTACGGAGGGTGTCCCGCCAGACCCCGTAAACCAAACTTCAACACCAACAAAAATAAAAATTACATAAATAACTATCAATTCAATAGATCGCAATATAGAAACAGTAATCACTACAACAATATTAGTAGTAATAATAACACACAATTTAAATCACCTAGAAATAGTAACTACAATCAAGAACGACCAGAAATCCCTTCACAAAGGCGGCCGGATCCGCTTAATACTCTTAATTTTCCGACTCTGCCCACCCCTCAAGCCGCAGTCAGGGCCGCCCCGGTCTCCCAGCCACCCTCTAACCGTAGTTGGCCCGAGCCACACTACTTCAATCCCCGTGCCCCACAAAGGGACAATAGGGCTTATAAAAAACCGGTCCCCAGCCAAAATTACCGACTGGAGAGACAATCGGAAACACCCAAAACTTCCCAGGAACCCTCCGTTCCTCAGCCCTCTCCGCCCGCAGCGGACCCCGTACATATCCAGGCTTTAATGTAAAAAGCCACTGAACTCCAATTTTTGATCCAAAACGCCACCGCGGAGCTGGCCAATATCCAGTCTTATCTAAAAACTCAATATGTCTAGAAACAATATCAAACCTCATAACCTACAGACGGTCTATTGGAACGCCAATGGCCAGGTCTCATCTCACAAGGAAGAGATAATAGAATTCCTTCACGATTTTGGTATCGAAGTCTTCCTCATTAATGAGACGTGGCTTAAGCCATCACGTAAGTTCAGAATACCAAATTATATCACCTACCGTGACGACAGACTTGCCAACAAAGGAGGCGGAACCGCCATCTTGGTTAAGAATAACATTGATCACCGTCTAGCACATTCCTTCTCTAATGAAAACATTGAATCCACATCGGTAATAATAAATACTTCTTCAGGACCGCTCAAATTTATTTCAGTCTACGCACCCCCAAAACGAAAACTAATTCCATCAGAATTGGATAAACTCTTGGCCGAAAATGTCCCCACTATAACAGCTGGAGACATGAAAGCAAAACACGGATCGTGGCATAGCCAACGTGAAAATTCCAAAGGGATCATACTCGCAAAGTACGCGAGTACAAACTCCATCGTAGTCGATGCTCCGGATAGACCGACGATACATCATCACAACGGTAGGCCGGACGTGATCGATATCGTCATCCTCAAAAATACGAATCATTTACACTCCCTCCGAGTACTCAACGAATTAACTTCTGACCACGATCCAGTCCTCCTTACTTTAACAGGAGGCTCTAACCCTCTGGTCCCCGATAATCCTCCACGTACAAAAAAAAAATGGAATAAATTCAACGAACTTCTAAGCAAAAACATAATAATACCTACCTCAATTCCCAACGAAGCCACTTTAAATGTTGCCACTTTCAATTTAATTACAACTTTAAAATCATGCATCACCGAAGCGTCCGATGAGATTCCCAACGACACAACACGTCACGGAATACCCGAAGAGATCAAAGATCTTATTAGGGAAAAAAATCTTGTGAGAAAGGAATGGCAGAGATCTTGCAATCCGATAGTTAAACAACATCTTAATCGTTTAAACAGAGAGGTACGGAATGCCCTCAGTGAATTTCGCAACGAACGTTGGCACGAATTTATCACATCACTAGAAGACGACAAAGCAGCTTACTGGAAGCTCTCCAAATCGCTCCGACGCCCGACAACAAAAATCTCTCCAATTCAAGGACTAAACGGACTAGTATACTCCGCTGCGGATAAGGCTGAAGCCTTCGCAGATAGCCTTGAAAATCAATTCAGTCCCAACACGGAACACGATAACCCAGCTTTCGTCGCAAAAGTGGATTCAAAAGTAAAATCTATTTTAAATCTAGATCCTGAAGACCCCTCAATCAGGTGCACAACTCCTAAAGAAATAATTAACATTATTAAAAAATTAAAGAAAAAAAAAGCAGCCGGTCCTGACGGCATCTCAAACAAAATCTTAAAATACCTTCCAAAAAAAGGCATCTGCGCCTTGACAGCCATATGCAATGCATCACTCCGACTGCGTTGTTTTCCAAAGGATTTTAAAATAGCTGACGTAATTTTAATCTCAAAACCAGGCAAGGACCCACTATTAACGGAGAATC